>OY740770.1:92127510-92410010 GCA_963513935.1 Aphrophora alni
TACGCCACCCCTTATAAAATATTGTATGTATTTTTCACTTTTATTAATATCTATTCGTAAAAAAAGCTATTGTTTACTCTATTTTAACTCTTGTCACTTTGAAATAAAACAAAATAATGGAAATTTTTGAACTGAAAAGTTTTAGTAATTGATGTGAAGTACCTTTAAGTAAATTTTCATAGAAACCTTTTATTTTGAGACTAATTCCGATATATTGCTTACCACCGTGTCACGATATTGCTTACCACCGTGACACGATATAGCTTTCATCGTGCCAAAACTAATCTTAAATTTATTACAAGTATTTAAAAAAATTTGGAATCTTAACTTTATGAAAAATATAAAAATGAACACTCGTGGACTATATACGAGTATCTGAAGATGCGATACATTGAACCTGTGTAGAACATAGGACACTAAAAACACATTAACATTCAAACTCCTATACCGGAAAGGATTATGGTTTTTACAACTATTCCTTTTAGAACTTTTCAACATTCATAATAGAAAAAAAACCCTTTGTAATAAAAAGAAAAGAAAATCAAATTCTCTTTATTAAAAACAATGACATTTGTACGTCTAAACGCTCCGTGTACATAAGGAATGATGATTTGCACAGATATGGTGAATTTTGTCAACAAAGTAATTAAATTTAACGCTGTGAAGAGGCTCCATCAGCACGACAATAGAGAAATTAAAAGAATGTTGAATAATTAAAAATGTAACAAGGAGTATTATAGACAAAAAATCCATTTGTCTCAGTGATGTCTGTGTCATTTTTGTTAGAAGTAACCATAGGATTAATGACTAAATAATTTTACAGATGATATTATATATATATATATATATATATATATATATATATATATATATATAATGATATATAAATTACTAGATGATGTAAATCAGTTGTTAAAAATATTTTAAAACATCTCTCCATCTCTCACAGAAATTCGGAAATCAAAAATCCTTCAACCTGTTTAATAATTGCTGTAATTAAAATTTTGTTTGCGAATTCCTTTTTCAATAACCCGTAGTAGGTCAATTTGAAAATTTAACATACCGGTACGCTATTAGTTTCCAACTAATAAAATAATAAGAATTGAAGTTATTGTTAAGGAACTGAATTTTAATTGTATAACGTACAAATGTATTTAAGTTAAGTTGTAAACTCCCAAGTTCTTTAATTTTAGTTCAACGTTATTCAAATTTTACTCACCGATTAAGTAACATTTTTACGTATTTATAGCCATTAAAAGGATTCCATTATCATTTCATTTTTGTGTGTTTTTGTGCGTGAAGGCTATGTGAGAGATATTGCAGAGTTTACTTTATATTTTTATCACTTTTAATTTTGAGAAATATGAGCTGAGCTTAATTGTTTCTTCGTGATAATTAACTCAAACCTGTTATAAGGTTTGTTATTCAATACAAAGGCTCTAATTAAATTAATAAACTCCATTAATTTTGATTGGATCTTGTCTGCTCTGAGTGCCTACTTTTAATTACTTTGTCTTTATCTGCCAGCGTGTTCGTTTAAATATAGATTATGTATGATATAAAATCGACGGTAAACAATAATAATAGGGAACTTGGAATTGTATAACGGCTTGTAGATAATAGATACTTGAATTGGATAATGGTTTGTAGATTATTGATTCCTGAATTGGATAATGGTTTGTAGATTATTGATTCCTGAATTGGATAACGGTTTGTAGATTATTGATTCCTGAATTGGATAATGGTTTGTAGATTATTGATTCTTGAATTGGATAATGGTTTGTAGATTATTGATTCATGAATTGGATAATGGTTTATAGATAAGAGATACCTGAATTGGATAATGGTTTGTAGATAATTGATTCTTGAAATCGTATAAAATTATAAATGCATTATTTATTAGTCGAGTTTTGTGAAACTATTAATATTTTTTAGGTAGTAAGTTTGAACATAACCCCCACTTTTAATTAATTGTAAAGAGTATGTAGCGCTCTGATAATTTATTTTTATTTATACTTTACAAATAACTACTTTTCTCAAACTTCATCTCTGGTGCTAAAATTCTTAGAAAAATAATTATAGAAACACTTTTTTTAAACTCTGCATGAACGAATTTATGTTAGTTTCTCCTATCTTATATTCGTGATTTTCAATATGGAGCTGTAAATATTTTAAATAAATTAAATTGTTTGCCATCTTTTTCATACCGTTATATTTATGAATTAAAATTTATGTTTAGCACTTTGTTGTGCATTTCTGTATCTTTTGGAGTTAATATTGTTATTTATTATTGTTTTATTATTTGTTTTCAGGTAAGTCATAATTCTTGGATTTATAACATTCAACAAAGATTGATTTAAAATCTAGGTAAGTTTCATACATTACTTTTAAAAGTTATTAACAAAAAGAAATATCTGACTACCCAATTTAAGAAATAAAGGAAACATTTTAAAATATTTAACAAATGTTTGAGACGCATATATTTATCATTAAGACAAATTATAATAGTGGCTGGGAATCATGGGAATCATGGCTGGGAATAGTGTTTATGCTAAGTATCTAAAATCAACCCTTCAATATAAAATCTTGAAAGTCAAGAACCCTTATTTGGTCAGTTGTGACTTATGGCTTGAGAGCTTGGGTGATGTCAGAATACTTAATATATATTTGTGAGAAAAATTAAGAGGAGGATATAAGTTCACATTAAGAGACGAAGAAATATGTAGAATAAGAGCACATAGTGAGGATTTTGAAGACCCGGCTACTGGCATGGTTAGGACATGTGGGATGTATGGTCGAAGAGAGAATACAAAAAAGTTATTACATGAGAAAATTAAAGGAAAAAATACATGTGGAAGGGTCAGGAAAATATTGATTCAAGCCGTAGAGGAAAACACGAGGAATATGCATACCGTAAGATTATGTGATAAGGACTGTGTAGAGAGGAATGGGAAAAAATTGTTTGGAGGGTCAAAGCCCATCCAGGGCTGTGGCGCCAAGGAAAGTAAGTAAACATACGATTGTGATGTTTATAAATAAGTAAGTTTTAACTTTGTAACTTTGTAAATAAATGAGTTTGAATTTTACATCGGCTTTTGGCTTCGTATCTTAGAAGATGTGTAGTGCTTATATGGAAATACTTATATTGTAAAGAGTTGACTAAATACTGCATGTAGTGTTAATATGTGTGTTATCATCTTAATTCTTCGAATAAAATGGTGCAAAAATAGGGAGAAAAGGGTTATACTCCTGCCATATTTCAACGGTTATGCCAATATTTTTGTTACCGGTCTCACCTAGTCTCATAGTACCAATTTCCATTAACTACAGAGAGAAGTATTTAAAGTCTTAAAGATTTTTCTCTCAGCATGGTAATATATTTGCTAGACGCCTACTTTAAGAATAGTCCACAATAAGTAGTGTAATACATAATAGTAGTAATGAGTAATATTACTGTATAATTAACGTAAAATGTGGAGCTGATACACGTTTAGAACTTTTGTAATTATATTATGTATTAAGGCAAGAGGTAAGATAGGGGAACACTGAACAGATGTTATCAAAGTTAAATGTTTCACGTATAATTACAGTTTCTAGGTTATCTCAGTATATAATCTAAAGTACTCCCTTATATGTTAAACTAATTTAAATTTTCAACTCACGTTTGACACGTTTTGTAGAAAATGTAAGTGACCAATTAAAATAATAGTTGATGAGACCAACACTTGGCTTTCCATTCACCAACCCATGTCGAATTCGACATTTAAAATAAACTTTAATTTTGGACCTTAAATACTCAATTGATATAAATATAATAAAAATCGAAATGAAAAAAACTATGTTAAAACATTTGGTAATTGGAATTTCATGGAGATTTTTGGGTCTAAATATATAAAAATCTATGTAAAATTTCAACTCGTTGCTAAAAAATACATAAGTATTTTGAGTTTCAAAGGAAACGTGCTTTTACAAAAGCTGAATCAGAGATTAATTTTTCTGACCAAAGTAGTCATATCAGATCTTAATTTAATGGTACTAATAAAAACTATATACAGTGAAAATACTAAGATATATATTCAATTTTCGGATTGAACTTCAAAATGTATAATTTATAATATAAGAACGAGATACGCTAGAGGGTGATACAAATATGAAAATGTTATACAACATCGGATCATTTGTGGAATTCTATAATTATTTGTTCTAGGGGATAGGATAATAAGATGGAAGGAATATTTTTAAGTTAAGTAGGAAAAACCACCTCGGAGAGAGAAGTTAGAAAGAGAGATAAAGCCGAAGTTTATAGAGACAACCAACCAAAGAAGAGATATTCCAAACAAGGAGATCAAGAATAATAAAACTTCGGGAGTAGACAGACGGCTTACCTGCTGTACCTGGTGAAGTACTAAAGAAAAGACACTTTTAGATAGATATTCTTTTAGAAATAGTGTAGAAAGAGAAAAGATTATCAAATCATTGGAAGAAACAATCTATTGCCCAGAGTTGTAGTTTAACAGTATTTGGAATACCGATGATATGTGTATGGGCCATTAATGTGGTCTTTGACACTGTATATTGGGAAGTGATGTGAACGTGTGCAGAGAATATTGTAAAACGATTTGGAATATCGACTTAAATAATAAATTTGTTGAAGGAAGTATATCAAAACTTCGAATGTGTTGTAGAAGACGTGAATAACATGTCATTTACAACTAGCGTGTGTTATGAATGTAAGGCTCTTAACGTTTGTTGGGTAAACGTGACGAACTTTGTACTGAGGAAGGCTGTAGCGGAAAGTAAACGAGGAAGATTGGGAAGGTGAAGCATGCATGCAAGATTAAATATCTAAACTTCGCGGACGACAAAATCAAAGATTTTCTGTTCCTGTCAAAATCAAAACCAAAGCCTGTTGTATCAAAGATTTATAGATATTAAAGAAAAGGTTCAAAATTTGAGACGGTAAGCTTCACAAATGGGCCTAAAGATTAATATACAAAATAAATTTAATGATCTGAACAAATCACAAAGTGAACAAAACAAAGAGAATAGGCACGGGTTGAAGAAAGTAAATAAGTAAAACGAGTTCAATAGTTTTGCCATTTAGGAAGTGTAGTAGTGTCCAGTAGTTAAGGAACGGATGAGGTGCAGAGTAGATTGAAAAAAAGTAAAGTATTCTCTAAAATCTATTCTAATGACCACCTATTGAAATGTGTAAACCGTTTTTGTTTTGTTTGAACAACTATTCACAAAGCAAAACCTATATACCAAATATCAAAGTATTCCTAAACAAATACTTCAGGCTAAACGTCTACCTAAAATACTATCACATATTCAAATACATTTATAATATTATTTAATATATAAGAAAGCCGAAAATTATGGACTTTTGTTGGAGTTTTCATAGGGAGTTTACAATTTATACAAGGTCATAATTGCTACTCATAGATGCAGAGGACCGGAGTGAAGTTTATTTCCCATTTCAATAGTTGGTAGCACTGAACTATGGGACCATGTAGTATACTCCTACACCTCAGTTGGTCTAGTGCAAATTTCTTCCAAGTTGTTTCCGGTTTTAGTGAAAAATAGTTGTCGATTCAGACATAGTAGGAGTATATACAGTTTTAATTTAATATAAGGTGTGTTAAAAAAGTGTGGAACCACCAAAATATATTTTGAATGTTTACAGAAAAAAAAATGAGATTTATTGTACGGTTATACAACTTTATACCTATCTTTTAGTTTGTAATGTAGTTTTTTCAATGTCAGGGGACGGCCAAGCAGGTTGCAGTAAAACTTTCTTATGGAAGCCTATGTTGGGTGGTACATCATTTTAAAGCCCATTTTTTTTCTGAGTAAGGGCCCGGAGGTTTTATCTCAAACGGACTACCCTATCAAAAATGGCGACGGGTCAAATTTTCAAAATATTTCTATTTGAGTTGTTAGGTTTAAGCTCTATTGAAGCCAGTTATAATGTTGCATTTGATTAGCAAACTGGAAAATGGTCATCAAAAGCGCTAAACAAGATTATTTAAATACCAATAAGTCTATCAATTGTAAAAAAATACAGTACAAATTTAAACAAAAACTTACAGATATTAAGATGAAGACTTGGGAATCTATATCCAAAGTAAATACATGGTTATAAGAAATGTTCAAAATGTTTTCCATCTACACAGTCTGACAGTACAAATTAAAACAATAACTTACAGATATTTAAATGAAGACTTGGGAATCTATATCCAAAGTAAATACATGGTTATAAGAAATGTTCAAAATGTTTTCCATCTACACAGTCTGACAGTACAAATTAAAACAATAACTTACAGATATTTAAATGAAGACTTGGGAATCTATATCCAAAGTAAATACATGGTTATAAGAAATGTTCAAAATGTTTTCCATCCACACAGTCTGACAGTACAAATTAAAACAATAACTTACAGATATTTAAATGTTGACTTGGGAATCTATATTCAAAGTAAATACATAGTTATAAGAAATGTTCAAAATGTTTTCCATCCATACAGTCTGACAGTGTAAAATCCGATTGTAGAAAGCTGATACAGCATTGCGTAATGCTTCTTCAGATATTTGGCTGTTTCTTGCACAATTCGTTACCTCAGCTCATCTTTATCACGAGGTTTTGTTTTGTAAACATTATTTTTCAAATGTCCCCAAAAGAAATAGCCTGGTGGGGAGAAATCAGATGATCTCAGATACTGAGGCTTCTACTACTCTTCTTCGACCAATCCATTTTTGAGGGAATAATTCAAATTTAATTTTAATCTAGTACTTGTATTCCTTAGTGAGCAGGTGCTCCATTCTACTGTAACCAGACGACAGGGAAGTTTTGGCCTGATATATTTTCAATAGCAGGTAATATTTGGTTCTGGCGGATATTTAGATAAACCTCAGAGTTCAAATTATCATTGATAAAGAAAGGACCAATTACTTGGCGTCCAAACATGCCAGCCCACAAGTTCACTTTTTGGGAATTCTGAGTGTGTGACTCCACCGTCCAGTGAGGATTTTTAGAAGCCCACTATCTACAGTTGTGCCGGTTTACGTGTCCATTCAGAGTAAAAGAGGCCTCGTCAGAAAAAAATCTACAGAGTTTAAAAAAATGATCACTTTCATCACACTTGTTCATCATAATTTCGCAAAACTCCATTCTTCTATTAAAATCATCTTTTTGTAATTCTTGTTATAAATGAAGTCTATATGGATTAAAACTGTTATCCTTTATAACATTACGTATCGAATTATAATTTAGCTTCTGCTCTTGGGCTATTGTTCTGAGGGAAGTATTCGGATTTTCTACAAAACTTTGTAAAATATCCAAAGAATGTTCGCCGTCTGTTGCACTTTTTGGTCTTCCAGATTTTAGTCGGTTTTACTACAATACCTGTCAATTCAAACCGTTGAACAGTTTTTATGACTGTTGCATGAGATGTTGGATTCCTCTCTGGAAGTAATCTTTGAACAAGTGTCGCACTTCACAAAATGACCTGACACAGACACCGTAGCAACGGATCATTAATAGCATCAACCGTTCAAACTCAGTCATTTCCATTGCAGAATGAAACAACGAAGCTCTAAATATCACCACACCACCTGTTCTGTAGTCCAATAACAACAGAATGGAAGGTTCGATGTTTATCTAAGGAATTGACTATTTCCATTGCATATTGCTTCCCGTAGAAAGTGGAGTTTTAAATCAATATGTTTAGTCTAGTATCTTTGATGTCTTCTTACATGACTGATACACTCGTATACACAATTATAATGTTATGGACAAACCTATTAACTTACGTTACATAAGGGTAATATTTCTAGACATTTTGGTTCATCTGATGACAGTACAACATTTTCAAACTTATAACTGAAATGGGAGAATGTCATCATTGTTTTAGTTATACATAAAAATACTGTTTCTTTCCCATTTTAATTTTTTGCATAGTCATTATCTACATGAGAATACTGAATTTCCTTCTTATTTAATAATTTTATAATATTTAACATAGAAATCGTTGTGGTACTTAGATATCTTACGACAGTTTTTAAATGTTGTTTATGAAAATAACTGTATCAATTTTGGAATCACTTTAAAAACTAAGATTATATCTTATATATACAATATGATATACTTTGGTATTTTTTCAGCTTTTCTTAACAGTTTTAACTTTGGTTCCATTTCGTGATATTTTATATTTATTCATATTAAATCGATTGTCAATACTTATTCAAATCTTTTGGCTGATTATAATTACAATTTCCATTTTTCCAATATCCGTTTCAAGAATATTTGTTTTCCTACTAATAGAAAAATCTTTCATTTGAAATTCTGTCATTGGTTTTATTTCTTAATTTATATAATTGGTTTTATAAAGTCCAATTTTTTAAATAACTAAATTACAAGCAGAGGTCAT
Organism: Aphrophora alni; assembly: GCA_963513935.1. Taxonomy (NCBI): domain Eukaryota; kingdom Metazoa; phylum Arthropoda; class Insecta; order Hemiptera; family Aphrophoridae; genus Aphrophora; species Aphrophora alni. The sequence goes on from OY740770.1 coordinate 92,135,940, forward strand.
CAGCATAAATCAATAAATTTGTTTACCGACAAACATCTATAAAAAGTGTATTTTTATACACCATGTGATTATTTATCATGTGTCATTAACATTTTTGTTTATTTTTTTAACCTATTCCGACATGAGAATATTGATTAATGAAAGTTATAGTTATATAAATAATTCACTCTGTTATATGTTGGTGGGTGAAATGCCCCCCCCCTCTAACATATTACGACACTACATTTAATAGGCTGTTAGCTCTCCTTTCATCCGTTAATAATGTACTTGAAACGATTTTCAAGTTTGCTTTCCTTTTAAACAAGTTTGACGAACTTTCCCTGTCGCAAATATTAAAGCATATCCCATTATGCCAATGTCAGAACTTGTTCCTCTTAGTAATGTAATATTTTGCCAAATTTCCCCTTATTTTAAAATTACAATGAACATAATTCGCGGAAGCTACGTTCTAACAAATAATATTGTTATCTAGAATAAAAACCTCATTCCATGTTAAAATTTTGCATTTATGCAATTATATTCAGATAAGGATAATGTATCATAATATTGAATATTTCATTTTGTTCCAAACAGAGTTTATTTTAAAATTATCATTGTTAATATCAATTGTGTAAAACATTTTAAAATTAATGATTTTCTAAAATGTTTACTATAAACGTAAGGTACCATCACAACAATTCTAAAGTATAATCAATCAGTAACGAAACCAATCTAAGGCTTCCAATGATAGTCTGAGGGGAGGGGGAGATGCTGCAATCTTAATATAATAATTTCAAGTGGACACTTTATTTCGTATAAACATGTAATTTACTTTATCTACGTCGAGGGATAAAACGAAATATAAATCATTTCCAAAAAAATGATTTAAAGTCTTTTTGAGTTTATTGTTTAAGTCTTGTTGAAATGTTTGATCAATCAAAAATCTGTGACACAGGTAAAGATTAAAAAATCAAATCTCAATAATGACTGTCAACTTGTCGAGTTATATTTATGTGTAAAAATTGTGTAGATCAATAAATTGTTTTAACATACAGCGTTTGTCCTATTTCTACTTACGTTCTAGCTCCGTTTTAAATAAGCTAATTACTATATAGCGTCTTACATTTTAATTTAGTTGAATTGAAACAGAGTGTAATTATTGTCGTATTAATAACATTACAATATAATTGAGACATTTATATATTTATTTTCGTGAATTCTTGTGAGGAATATTCCAGAGTTTTCACTTAATCTAATGGGTTTAGACTCATTATTCTACTTACTTGGTTGAAGTGTGATTTTCAATCAATGTTTTCAGATGTTCAGGTGTCTTCAAAAATGTTCGGATCTAAACAATAAAGGCGTATATCATGTAAAAATGTGAATAATATTACACATTTTGAACACGTATTTAATGTTTTATTAATTCTACAGTAATTAATCGTAATAATTAAGTAGAACAGTAAATATAATTAATAGTAAACAGCCCAATATCGTTTACATAATTATCAACAGTAAAAAATCATTCGGCTTATCTCTGCTTTAATTTACACTTTTAAATTTTAAAATTTATTGTAAATTTGTGTGTGTGTGTGTGTGTGTGTGTGTGTGTATGTTTGTGAGTGTGTGTGTGTGTGTGTGTGTGTGTGTGTGTGTGTGTGTGTGTGTGTGTGTGTGTGTGTGTGTGTGTGTGTGTATGTGTTTTAAGGCGAAAAACTATTTCGGTCATTATCACCTTCAAAATTTTTGCAAGAAGGTACCATTACCTCAACGACTTAGAAATAACATTAAAAACAATAGCAAAACAAAAACTAGATAAAAAACAAAATAAACAACAACATAATATATTACAAGACTGCAAAATGGACCTGCGACAAGTTAACAATTACAATTACTACGATAAATTATAATTTATATCAATTATAACAAATATTGCAGGGCTGTAAAAGGACCATGCAACGCATGATGTTTAATATTTCAAAACACATATATTATACAACATTATTTTGATTCGATTTGACTCAAATAAATGGTTACATCTTCTATGCAATACTTAAGTAGGTTTCAATAAAATAACAACAACAAAAGTTGTACAAAAACTATGTAAGAACATGAGGAAAATGTGTTTAGATTTTTATTTCTGACTGACTTGTATTGTTAAAAATGATATCCCAGGCACTTCATTTTGTACAATGCATTGGCATATTTACCAATAGTATTTCCGCTTACTTAAACAGAAAAATAAAAAAGTTTTAAAAATAGTCTTCTACCTCCGTATACACAATTCATTTTTTCTGATTTCTTAATTTATAATTGTAATAAAAATAGTTAGACTTTAAGTACACATTAGTCCAAAGTACTAGTTTATGATTTGATACTACTGACAGAAGAATTAACTTAATAATAAACAGTCACTAAATATTCAATAAAAGAAATCGGCTATAAAAACAAATCTACAAATAAGTATTTGTTATGAAATTACTTCTCAAACAGTTCTTTATTGCATTATTATCGTTACTTCAACTAATATCTTAAATAACTCATAAACTCAATTTTTACAATAAATGTTTGTATTAGGTAAATGGTTGGTAGTTCAATATATATATATATACAATTTTATTGATGTTTGTATGCAGATTCAGCTTTCTAAATCATTGGACGAACTCAACTTATACAAATCGGTTATTAAATTTCAAAATATAAACAGCAGTTTTTGAGAAAATACAATATCTAAAACACAAGCAACTTATCAATAACAAATGGAAAATATATAGAAAAACAGAGTATAAATAGGTTATCTTAAACGTGATGAAGGTTACCAACCATCTCTCGTTGCGAGAATCGAGCCCCTATTCGCTAAACTCGTGTCGGCTTCAAGGCAATAAGGGCATCGCACTTGTTCCTGTAATATATTTAAATTTGTGTAGTAAGTGGAAATATTCAAATATTCATATGCAGTTCACATGAAATAAGTAAACTTGTAGAAACTTCTATCAATAAAAATAATAATAATAAATGTGGTCAATTTTTCACAACAACTTCAATGGTAACAATTCAATAAGTAATATTTTAATAAGTAAGTCATTTTCTTAATTGTTACATGCACACAAACCATTTCATATTCTACTTTAAATCACATAAATCAAATAGAACTCTTAGACTAATGTCATTACAATATGCTTACATCCAACGCAATATAATTTGTTACTTATTTTTATTAATTCTTATTTTAACAAAATGGCAGTGACAATAGTAGGTGAAACGTATAATCAGCAAAAAAAAAAAGAAACGGAAAGTTATTCTGTTTACAAAACATCAATAGACCGAACTCATGCTAGAAACAAAAATACACCGTATAAAGTAATATATACATAAAAATATGCAAAACACTGAAAAATGTGAAATGTAAATAGAATAAAAATACAAACATACAACAACAAAAATGTAATAGATTACTAATTAGAATATAAAATATAACACAACATACAGGAAGAAATTTATCATTTACCAATATCTTCTTAGTCTGTACATTTAGAAAGTATTATGAGTAAATCTTTTGAGAGTAAATTTGAGATAATTTTAATCAAACACATTTCATTTTTTAGAAAATATGTTTATAAGTTTTTTTTTTTTTTTTTTTAACACAGGTACCCCAAAAATTTAGGTTTTCATATTTTACATTTACAATTAGGAGCCAAACAAACCCTAAGGGTAAAAGTTGACAGAAAAAAAGAAATGGGGGAGACTGGTCAAAAAGTCTTTGACATATAAATAGGTACAACAACAGACATTTGGGGAACACATAAATATTGTTTTCGGTCCATCTAAATTAAATGATAATATCGATTTTTACCATATGATTCACAATTTCTCCTTAAATATGGAATGAGGAACGCAAATAATTACTAGATAATTATTAAACGTAACTACAACCCGTACTGTTAAACATTTCAATTAGGTTGGGAATCAGTTCTTCAAAGATTGTATTAAAATAATTTATTTTAATTTCAATTAGATTTATCTCTTGCGTACACCTAGACAAAATTTAATAAGCACGATTAAATAGACAAGGGTTTTAATACCATTTATTTGTTACCCATTCCTCTGAACCGTAAACTGCAAACAATGGTTTTATTACCACTTTGTAACGTTAAACATGAAACTCTTTGTAAACCTTTCCACCTCATCCCATTGTCAACAATGCCACTTCATATTGTTCCTGTTGTAATTTCTTAAATTCCTTATTAAATTCGCTATTCATGTTCGTAAAAAATATAAACTTCATATCTGCAGTTGATTACAATAACACTCAAGTAATATTATATCCCTGAGTATCTGAGTTGTCAGTGATGTATTTAAAACGAATATATCTTCATTTTATTTTTATTTTGTATTTGATTTTACTACAAACTTAGGTTTGTAATTAAAATGAAACTTAACACGTTAAGGGATATATAATTATTTTAATTGCACGGAATGTATTTAGGGCATCTAATAAAATGTATTTTTCAAGATACCTACTATACACATATGTTTATAAAGTGATATCAATGAATAAGTGATTTTAAAAAGTCTGTAAGCAATTAATTACCTAAATATTTTTTTATTATTCATTAAATAAGCAATAATTATGATTATTACCTAAAATACAAAACGGGACACATAAAATATAAAATGAAGCGTGAAAGGATAGGCCTAATTGTCTTGCTTTGTTGATATAACCAAATTTGTAATACCATAACAAATATAGTTATAGAAACACCCATAACATAGACTACTTTTCATATCCTATAGATTCGAGCTATATTCTTAAATTTTGTTCAATGTAGTCCAGAGGTCGCAATTTCACTTAAATGTTTTTCGGTTAATTTCACGAAAAACATTGGAAATTTAGTAACAAAAAAAATGGTTGGCAAAATTTTAAATGGCGGCTGATTTTTATATAAAAAAAAACAGATAGGTGTGGTTGATTTCTCACTTGTAGGAGATAAAATGTTCGGCAATAACTCATTTTGTGCAGTTTTAAAATTGTATTATCTGCGATGAATAAAACGTAAAAAAGTTATTACTCTAAATAATAATTACTTTGGTTTTCAGAATTTTAATAAAATCTATCGTTTATTTTTGTGAGTTAATTATATTTTATTATCATTAAAATTCTGAATAATATTTAGTTCCTTTAGTAAAATATTATTTTTTATTATATATAGCTGAAGCAATGTAATAAGGAGAGGTTATATATTTATTGATTCTTTATTTTTTATATTTCTATATAGAGTATTTCTTTAAATGATTTCCATAATTTCAGACTTTAATAGCAGGGTCTAACGTCTTTTATCTTTAGTTAGAGATTACTGATTATTGTTCCGATCTTTAAAAGCTAAATTTTTTAAAACTATTTAATGTTCATTTGGACAAATATATTTTCTTAATTCGGTCCCACATTTAGAATTACGTCAATTATATAATACGTGAATAATTATCCGAGAAAACCCTCAAATTAAACAAATCTGTCAATTAATTTTTCAAAAATCTGAGTTAATGGACATTTTGAAAATAGTTTTTTACTCTAAACGATTCAAAAGTTAATTTGATCCCCACATTTTGAAATATTTTAAATATAATTGATGCATAATTGGAAATAAAACCACTTTATTAACAATTTAATCAAATGTGTCCAACTGAGTTTATGGATAAACGATATTTAGTAAAAACAGTTTTTTTTAATGAGTAAGGGTCAAAATATTTAAATTTTAAAACTGTATTTCAACACTGATTTTTTCGTAATGAAGACTTTTATAGAAAGTAAAAACCTTGTAGGGCCTACCTCAATGTAAAATTTCAAGCGAAGAGTAGTGTATACTTCTATTGAATGAAGTTTGTCGTAGTAATCTTTAGAAATCTAAATAGCTGTTGCACGATTTCAATAACGATCCCAGATAAGTGTTCCCTTGAACTGAATGCAGGTTATATAATATCTAATCTTTTCTCTGTGCAACAATTAGTAACTCAGTGAGGAGCGGGGGAGGGGGAACTACTGTAATGTATCAACACCCTTGTTTTGTTTCTGTTTAACAAGTCCAGCTGATGAATTCATAATTAGCCAGCTGACAAGTCCCGCATAATGAATGTCTACCATTTATCTCTCCTATCAGATTGCACACACACACTATATTAGGCTGTACTTGTTCAGGTTTTAAAACAACATTCCTAAAAAAACGACGTGACTTCTGGTTTCCGATGGAATTTTTGTGACAGCGTAAAATGTTGTTTTTCCTTCGTCGGCACTTGCTTCCTTACTTCTTATGAAACAAGACACTCTCTAACAAGACAAAATTAATCAAATAAAGTTTTAGGAAAATAAAATGTATCGGTAGAAATCATATTTTAGAATATAATGAACTGCGGGAAAATATAAATGTTGCACTAACTTTCTTGCGCACCCATTCACCAAAGCAAATACTAGGAAAATGTAACATTCGTTCCAATAGTAAGTAATAGAATAAGTAAAAACTTTGTGATTTGAAACTGTATTTTTAAAGTTTAATTTTCATAAGCCATATGTGTGTTTCTGTCATAAGTTTATTCTAAGTAACTGTTATTGGTATAGAATCAAGTAAACCAATCGAGGTCATGGTTCATTTTCATTTATTACCAATTAATTACTCCTAAACTGTATTGTTTTTAACTTCAGATTTGCAACACATTATGGGTTAATTTTCTTATTACAGCAAAATTTGATTGAATTCAGTTGGTTAAGTATTTTTGAATGTTTTATAACAGTTCCATGGCGGTTTTATTGGGGTTTAAGCTCCTGAATCGACATGGGTGATATCGGCCAGTAGGTTTTGTTAGGATTCTTAAATGCTATTATGTGTAAACTTTTATCAAAATCGTTTGAGCGAATTGTAAAAGAATGGAATTTTAGGTTATGTCTATCTCCAAATTTTAAGTTATGAAAAACCACATCGAAAAAGTCCACATATTACATTTGATTAAAATGTGTCAATTCATTCTGATGTAGAGGACTTTACAGATTGACAGACGGACATCATCATAAACACCTCTTTAGATTGATCTCAAAACTGATAAATCAGATAAAAAATAAAAATTGATTTTTTGATCCATCACATTACTTTCTCTAGACAAAGTACAAATGAGAAATTAAAACAACAAAATAAGTATTTAACTTACCGTTTATTAATCTGTGTTTAATTTTTCTCTGCAACTACTGAACTTCTTTCAATAAAACTCTTCGCAGATATTACAATGTTAACACAAATTATATATTTTTTAAAATAATAAGATCAAAAATATTCGAAAACTTGTTTCAAATTGGCAGGAGTTGATATTTTGTTTTGTTGCACCAGGTAGAGATTATTTTTGCAGCCTAACATTCTAATCAAAAAGTTACCATAATTCTCTATGTACGTCATTAAAGAATTCACAATAGAACTAATAAGTAAAAAAACTTGAAACAAAATATATTAAGTGTGGTGACTACAGTCGGTACTCGGTGGAATTCCATAATAAGGCAAAACAAAGATGATAAGGCACTTATAATTTCTGATAAGGCACAGTTGCCTGACGATGCCTAACGGCGAAACAGCTGTAGCAATAAATTGTTGTTTGTGAAATTATAAGTGCCTTATCATTTTTGTTTTTCCCAAAATATATTAGTAGTTTTGACCATTATAAGGCATAAAACAATATCTTTAATGTATAAAATGTATGTTTAACTGTATTTTGTTATACTTATCATTATTTTTGTAATTTTTGGTAATTTAAAAATAACTAATATGATTAAAAGTTAAACAATTCTGTTTAATTACTGAAATGTAGTGAGATTAATAATATTATAATCAGTAGTTACTAAACATTCTAATAAAACAACAAAATTACGTTTTAAGTCATCAATTTATTAGTCACCAACCAAGGCATAGTCTTGAGCATACAGTATGTTTACATGTAACTACTGAAGATGACGATTTATTCACTGAAATGTTCTTGGTGATTTTCTTTTTGTGGAAATTGGAGAGTTTTCACTAATCACGAGTGGAAATTTTCAACTAGGTACGTAAGTACAATATTTTGTTCCGCATACAAAAGTATTACATGATTCAACTTTTCCAAATTAAACCAAACTATATAATATTTTGGAGAATTTTTTTTTTTCAAAATAATATTTCAATGGAGTATAAAGTTGCGGTCTTTTGTGTAACATTACATTTTCGTACATTTTGAAGCTTTCAGAGGTGAAAATGTACTTATATAGTGTGTACACTTGTACATACCTCATCAACTCTAATAAAACTTAATACTGGCACTTAATTTACTTACTACAAATCTAAATTTTATGATAGACATTTTGTATCTTAAAAAATGATAAAATGTTAAAGTGGAGGGAAGGAATTTTTGGTTTTAATAGTTAACAATATTTTGTGATATTTCACCCTTGACAGATTTTTACTGCGTAATATAATTAAAAATAAATTTTGCACCAGCTGTGGTATATTTGTCGGTATTTCTCTCTCTCTCTCGCACCATCCTGTGGCTCAGTAATAAACGACGTGACTTGTTCTGCCCAACAGACTACTGAGGTTTCACAATTACTGCATTCAGTTCATCTTTATTTGAAAATCTGATACTCACTATATTTAGTATTATATAATTAACTATAACCGTTTTATAATTAAGAAAATAGTGTACCCATATTTGAAAAGTCTGAATTTGACTCTGACATAAGTATGAAGAGTAATAAGAAACTATGTATCTTACCATCTCAATATTTACCAGCTTTATTGTGAAAGTAAAAATGAGTATTCTAGCCTAAAAGTTACGAATACATAGGACAAAGGTCGATTTTTTAAATTTTTATTTTTGTCCAAAGTCGACTCTATGTTGAATTTAAAGTTGCTCACATTAAAGGAAGTCACTTGGAACGTCAAAAATAATTTAAATAGTCAAAAAGTGGAAGTTAACCTTGGAATGAACCGCCTTCAAGGTTTATTTTACTATTTTTTCGAATAGTTATTTGCTCTTATTTCCTGTTTGGTATATTAGTTTTGTTCACTACTGTCATATTTCATCAATACCTTTCAACTTCCAACTGTCAGTTTATAATACATTGCTTATATACAAGCAGATTCTAAAACCAATATGGGAACATAGAGTATAGACAGTTTTGAGGCTATGCCAAACAAAATAGAAACTTAATAACTTATTCCAAAGCCAATGACTCCGAAATAATGTGGATGCGCCTTGATGTTTTCGAATTGGGCACTTACACAGTGACGTAAAGGAAGAAAACTGGACCAAGTACACGATGCTAGACTTCGTAACCTTATAAATATGAACATGCTCCAGCTAACTATAAGACAAGTGGAAACTGGTCTAAGAGCCGAGTATGAGCAGAGCAGTGTCAAATTTATAAAGGATTACAATGAGTGATACTTTACATTTTTTAGTTCAGATGAGTTGTGACAAAATTGCTAATTGATTAGATGTAAACTGATATTTTAAAATAACCTTATAAACCAATTTTAATATATGTGTAAATTTCAATACCTACGTTCATAGTTGATTTTCAGTTTCTGATTGATAAAAATGATTTGGTGATTTTGAGTAATTGTAATTAATACTTTTTTGTTTACGTTTTTGACAAGTGGGATAACTGCAATGCATGGTGTGTACACATTTTATTAAATTTGGTTACATAAGAGTTTTCTTTGACTTTATCACAGGACGAATCTATTTAATTTATCAGTGCCTTTGATGTGGTTAACTCTCAACGTTTATGTAAATAGCTTAATAATTACACTACGCTAGAGCTAGAACTTGTAGGTTTATGAACGTTAGGAGTTTCTAATTAATACATTATACAAACCGGCAACGTAATTTTACAGGGCAAAATATTGAAAATGCTAACAAGGAAATTGTAATACACATATTAATGTAAATACAATAACAATATCTATTTTAATATGTGAGTTCCAAAGTATTTAAGAATGTAATTTGTGAGATGAGATATCTATTGTAAAAAGCTCCACAGAAGAAATTTTAATGAAAATTATGCAGATCAGGTTGACCTCGCAAAAATGCGAAAATTGGTGTAACGTTGTTCGATAAAATTGTTGTAAAATATAATGCCTATACACACAAAAAATGGACATAAAACTCAAATAGAAGACCATTGTTATTCATATTTTTTTTTTCAAAATGAACCCATACGGCCGTGGTCCGTAGAATTTATTATTTTTAAACGAAAACGTCTATACCGGATTATTGGGTCCAGCTAATTTATTTGTTTTCTTAGTTGGAGGTCCTTCAGAAAAATCTGATCAAAACCGTTATATTATCTGATTTTAATGAAAACTGGAATTGTGATCTTATGGCAGTTATACCCCATTTTTGTGGTTAATTGGTGTTTCGTTTTGTGTATGTGTACGTTTGAAAGTTTTTACACCGTTTATTATTTTATCCCTTAATATTCACCACTATCCCTTAATGTTGGAAAAATAACCATTCGCAGTCGATCAACCCTCTAACAACCTTAAAATATTGAAGTCATTCAGTGGTACTAAAATGGCACGACACAATCCCAGCGGACACACAGATATAATGAAACATATTATTAACGTCGACAACCGTATAATAAATATACCAAAATTTCATTCTAATGCAATAATTTAAAGTAATTATAATTGTGAATTAAAAGAACTGTTATTATTAAACAATTAAACAGGACCTTATATATTGAAGATAAGGATTAACAATTCCAAGCTGTATCTACACCTTTTTTCACATAGAATTCAGTTAAATGGCTTACTTTTCTATCAAATCATTCTTGACCACTTCTTGTTGTCTTACGACCCTGACGATTTCCGAGCATTTGAGTTCTATGGGTCTCTTTTTTATGTTCTTGTCTTCCTCCTTTTAAAGACTATGATGGCAGAGAGGTTTTTCGTCTTTAGACAACAAGGAAAAAAACAATTAAACGGAGTGAAACAATTAAAACTAGTCATTTTTTCCTTATTAGAAACTTTCTCATACAATTGGTTACAACTAGGGAATGTCTGAAATAACGTTCTGGTTATGAAAACAACATAATCTAGATAATGAAACGCTGACCAGTCTATTACTAAAACACCCGCTTTTTAGCCATTATAACATTAACATTGCCTGAATATTAGTTTAATTTTATATAATTTATTGCATTAACTACATTTTACTTAAACATATGGTAAAACTGATACGTTGATAAAAACTGTTGTTTGAACAGGTCTCCAGTACGGTAGTTGGTCCTACATGATACTCTAAAATTCATATTGTGCTGCATATATTTAATTATCAGATCAAAGTTACGAAACAAGTGAATGTACATAAAAGACCACGTAAAATTCGAAACCTATCATATCAGGATATAAGTTGTTTTATTGTACAAACGTTGTTGATTGTAAACTGAACATAATCTTTGACCATATTTTTGCAAATCTTTTATTCATCTAGCCTCCAACACATACTACATACTTCGGACTATTTTCATTAGTGGAAATTTGTCTACATCGTCTACATAAAAAGCAAACATTAAACTTGTTTATGATGATTGCGCTTCTGTATTAGTTGAAAGCTTAGTAATCATAATAAAAGTTGTGTTCAATTTTTTTTTCCTCAACTGATTTTTCCAGACAAACACCAATAACGAATTAGAGTTTGACGTCTCAAGAACCATAGATTTACAGAGCTGTTCAAGTTATATCTCAGGTCCTAAAACAAAACTGGAGAAAATTACTGTTTGTTTATATTAGCATACAAGCTACAGTGCATGTATTATTTTATAACGAGGGCTGAAAGTGGTACAGTCCAATATTCCTCTTTCACTATTCAACGACAGCCATTTCGGCTATTCAGTCATTCTCAAGTACTGGGCAGGATGTATATTGCAGTGTATTCCATTGTTACACATTAATTAAAGCATCACTGTTCGGATACCATGACTGAACTGTTATAATGTACAGTGTATTCTGTGCATGCCTGTAAAGTGTTGTTTTAGTAATGTATAGTAAACTTTAACTGACAAAGGAATAGCCTAAATGGCAGTCTTTGAACGGTAAAAGAATAATATTGAAGACTGTAAGTCCAATTAATTATAATCAATATTTGGAATGGTGACAACAAAACGATATAAGTTTGCGGGTATTGAAAATAGATCATTAATGTAATTTTTTTAGTAGTTGGATAAAGTGGGAATATATTATTTCGAAAATAAGTTTAGCTTTGTTATTTGTAAACATGATATAACAATAAGTAGCATAGTATCCTGATTTTAGCGTTTGATTAAATCTATTGGTCTTACTCATATTATTAAAGTTTTAAATACAGTGCACTTTATGTCATGTATGTGTATAGGAAATTATTTTTTCTACAAACATATGAATTCATTTTAGTTATTTCTTATTTTTTAAAGTCTGGAATGTTTGTAGGTTGTTGAGCTTTAAGTTATTATAAACAACAAAGATACAGTTAACAAGGTAAAATTAGAAAAACATACATGTAGCCTTAAACATTATGTTAGTAAGCAATAATAATGCTTTTAACCTAACTTTGTGTCAATTAATTATTATTCTCGGAGCTGAAATTAACGCTTAGTCTACAATTTGGTACAAAATTCGTGGAATTAAATATCGAGTTGTCGAATATAAGAAGAAACGTTTTACAGTAAAATAAAAACAGATATTCATTGTTTTTAATTGGCCATACTATAGGCTAATCAATTAAACCGTTTACTTTGAGCACATTCATTTCACTCACTCAGTGCACATGGCACTTAACTACACATGACACTTAAATTAATATTTATTATCTAACTTTAGGTCATTGGTAAATAACATGGGATGAAAATTAATTGTCATTTTAAGTGGGTTTCTTTCACTACAGTCTGATCGTAAGACATAGTAGTATGAAAAAAATTGTAGTTAAAGTTTTGTTACAGATGTTAAAATTTAACCATGATATTTCTCTTAGTTCTTCCTCGCACCTAGCAATCCTATTTTATATGTTATATATGATGCCTGTAGATCCATAGTCTAGCTACCATTGTCAAATATCGAACTAGTTCTATTATAGTGTTGAGGTGACAGATATTGTTAGAATTTTTTTTTCTAAATCCAAACTTTGAGACTAATTCAGCTTTATACGGTTTTGTCTCCCTACAAGATGAAGGAAGTTTAGTTATAAATTAATATTCAACAAGGAAAAAATATGAAGAAAAAAAAAGTACCAATACTAATAAGCATGTAAAGTACAAAAAATACTATAAAACTCCATATACTCATAAAGTGATTGTTTATTTCAGTAATTTTAGACTTTAGATCAAAACTTACAGGTCTTCCCATGAACAAAATTATGTTTCAAAACTTGTATAAGTCATTACGTTTCATTTGAAAATTAGACACTTTGAATTCCAAATGTGCTTTATAAGCTTTACATTTAATAATACGTTTTATAAAGAGGAGACACAAGCCTGCCCCTGCAACGGACAAATCGACAATTTACAGGCAGTGGTTTCATTTGTTGAATGAAACTTGTTGGCAATATTCCAAACTGCACCCTTAAAACTTGGTGAGCATTTCTCTACTATCCGCCATCTATCTCACAATAATACCTTCTACATTCAATCTCAGCTTTCCAATACCACATTAAATACATTGAACTTATTAGGATGATAAATTTGTATTGCTTTGTTGGTTTAACTGTGTATTCAAAATTCAGCTGGGAATAAAATAGAAGTGGTTTCCATAATGTTGTTACGTCTGGATGGCCAATTTGTATTTAGATTAAACTTAAAATTGCACGCCTAGAGCGTTTATTAATTACTTATATCTAATATTCAAATTAACGTGTCAAATAACTTTTAAATATGTAATTCTGTAGTAAATACTAATTGTGTATCTGCATATGGATAGTGTTTTTCATAAAAAACCATGTACAGAGAAAAATTCGAAACCGGTACCCGAAACCTTTTATTTCTATTTCTTTTGATGATTTTTATAACGTGCATATTTAAAGAAATTATAAAGCTCAATTAAGTTCACATTACGTTCCTTAAAGTGCAACATTTATTGGCAGAAATATCTGTAAATATATATGAAAAAAACACGTACTAAAATTCAACTTACAGTTTTTTTTTTGTTTTAAAATTAAAAATAGACCAACAAACTACACACTCAATGTGCGTATTAAATTGTGTCCAACTAATACAAGACCGAAATTTTGTCATGATTCTCTAATAGTGATTTTTTAAAAACACTTGATGATTTAGGTAACCAAGTTCAATCCAGACTTTAAATCACCCGAGAAAAAAACTTTTAAGGTGTATTTTTTAAAGTTTATAAGTAACATATTATTATTTAAGTGACACATTGCTGAAAGTAATTATATTCGGATGACAAATTCCATTTTAATAATATCATATATTGGAGTGGTGGGGAGGTGGGAACAGGTCGTCTGATATCTCGTTTATTATATTGTTCAATCTAGATATTAGACGGAAAAGAGACTACTCTAGTTGTAAAAGGCAAACGAAAATACGTCTTGTTTAAGATCTTAGAACCTATATTCTGCAAATTTTAAATTATTAGATAAGGAATTTTGAGTTTCCTTTTATAACCGATTTTCACGCCTTCCTTTCTTAAATTTTGAACTTGATAGTTATTTGGTTTTGGGGAACAACGTGACTCAGTTTACAGATGCGCGGTTGTTGCGCTGTAGTTCGGACCAGTGAACCGTCAAATGTTACGCAGATTGTAAGTCTATTGATATATTTTCATAATGTTGTGTTATCATCTGATATTTTTAAGCAATTATCGAGCAATTTTTGAGTGTAAAATGGGCAATAAACTTCAATGCCTACATTTTCTTCATCCATTCGTCTATCATCATACAGTTTTATTTAAGTATTTTGTCGACATATGTTTATGATTGATTGTCCTCAGTAAAAAATAGCAATCAAATTCTTTAAACTTGTTTACGAGATTTTTAACATTAGAAAGCTCAGTATCCATAGTAAAAAGATTGATCAATACTTTTCACTTCAGATTAAACATAAAACAGAAAATAATTATGATTGGGATCCAGCGTTTCAAAGACAATAGAGATACCGTATTATAAAAAAATCGTTAAAAAGGTTGAGGATCAACCTTGAAATACGTTTGAGTTTTTCATTGATATGTCCTTTTGACGGTCCTAAAAAGCACCCAAAACGTTTTTGGAATGATATCTGTTTCTTTTGTTCATTACTCTAAAATTAAAAACCTGTGAATAAATTTTGGAAAAATTGATATGTAGGCATATGATTGTCGAAACTCGAAGCATTTTTGTATCTATTTATTTTTTTAAAACTAAATATTATGGTGTAGCTGCTATAAGATCAAAACTCAATAATATTGATAAAAAGTTTCCTGAAAAGTAGCTTGTATGGACCCAATCAAAATCCATTTATATTGATTTATCGACACAATTCCAAAAATTCCAATTCTGGATTTGTCGGTAGAAATAAAATATTTATCAAAATGAAACTAATACCTTAAAATCGGGTTTACCGATTTAATTAGAGTTTAGTGAAATGAGAACATTATGGACTTATGACTTATGGCTAGTGTGATCAAAAATTGCAAGCGAAAGTATTTATAAAATCGTAATTAAAAATATTTAAAAACACATATGAACAATGACTGGCTACATTAAAAACACATTTATGAACAATGACTGGCTACATTAAAAACACATATGACCAATGAGTGGCTACATTAAAAACCCTGATTTTATTCAAATTCGATTTATGTTTACAAAGAGTTTATATTGAAAGCGAAGAAAGTTTAGGTTTTATATTTTTATATAAATAAATTTCATTGTATATTTTTTATAGTATATATTACTTACGAAATTCCACAAATTGCGTAGATTTTGCCTGCTTCATTTTGATATCATCTTCACGGTGTACAGGTTGTTATTATTATACACGCCCCAATATTATTATACACCCAAGGTGAATTTGTAAAACAACAGATGCTAAAACATGTAAATATTCTCACAAAACAAAGTTATGTTTTTTAACTTTTATGAACCATTTCGTTTCATCTAAAAATTAAACCCGCTGACTACCACTTTTGCTTTATAATTGTTTATAAAAAGGATACATAAGCTTGCCCCTGCAATAGACAAAGGCACAATTTACAAACAGTAGTTTCATTAGTTGAACGAAAGATATTTGGCTCTATTCCAATCTGTACCCTTAAGTTTAGCTTTTTTTTTTACTATCCTCCATGTATTTTCTACATTCTAATTCAGCTTTTCAAACCACATTAAATATTATTCAACTTATTGCGATGCCAAGTTTTTAGTGCTTTCCGATAACTGTGTATTCCAATACAGCTGCAAAAAAGATGGATGTTGATTCGATATTATTTTTAGGTCTCGATTGCAAATTCGTAAGAATTTTAATTAAAATTGTAATTGTAGAGAAGTTATCACTTTTTTTAATAAATATTTAAATAATACTATTAAAATTTTGTATCGTAGAAACACCCTTATTTATTATCACAGATGGTTAATCTTTGTATTATTTGATACAAATTTCAATGTGTATCTGATATTGTTTTTAAGCACTTAGGATCATAGTGATATTTTTAAATAATAAAAACTTTCCTCTTTGTGTAAACCATTGAAACAATTATAGTTTAAAGAGAAAATTCAGTGTTTATAATTTTTTTCAAGTCTGATTTATTTATTTATTTTTTAACTTTTTCATAAATGTAATTTTTGTGGCCTATAATACAAATTTAACATCAATTTATATTATATATATTTATTGTGTGTTACAATAGCTGTTGCTAAATAAGTAATAAATGCAACCAGTAAACTAACATGCGATAAGCTTGAATCACTATTAGCGTTTTAGTAGGTATTCCAATCATATATTTGATTTCTCTATAGTGTGTTGTTAAATAAGTAATAAGTGCAACCATTAAACTACCATGCGATGTGATGGAATCACAATTAGCGCTTTATTAGGTATTTCACTCTTCATTAAAAGAAATGACGTATATCCACATTAACATATTCAATTGACGAAAAGTTCTTAAGGCATATATATATATATATATATATATATATATATAAATATATATATATATAATATATATATATATATATATAAATATATATATATAATATATATATATATATATATATATATATATATATAGCCTCTATATCTTTAAATTGGCGAATTTCAAATTATTACTCATAGGTTGCTTACGATGTAAAAAAATTCTTCTATCTAAGTTTGTTTAACGTTTGCCTGTTTTTCTTCCTCCGTCTTCTGTATAAAGTTTTTGTCTTCCTTTACTGCACCTCTAATGTATCCACTGTAATGCTGGTTTTAAAAATATTGTCTTGGTCAGCCTAAATGTGTGACAAATCTACTGAGATTTTAGTCTACATTTGATTTGGAATTTTAAATATACTGGTTTACTCTTGTGAAAATAATAATGTAATACAATATCTCTATTAACATACTTTTTAGTTAACAATAAATTGTCCTCATCTCCCTTTTCTAAAATTAGTATTTAAGTTTATCGACCCAAAACTGAATACTAATCAAAAGGATAATTAAATAAAGGTCGTATTTCTGAAAAAACCAATACTAAATGCTATAATATTTTAGTGAATTTTAATGGACAATAGTAGAACACAATATTTTATTAACACCGCATTGTAAAAGACTTCCACAATTCGGAATTTAATTCCCATAACTTGAAATGAATTATAACAGTCGTTGTCATTTAAACCTCGATATTTAAATATAAATTTTTTATTTTTAATTTGTTACATAACGACTAGAGTAACCAAGTTAATTTCCACCGCTGTTATGTTGGATTTAAATCTCATGACGCAAACACTTTTAAAATGTAACAATTACAATTCACAGGAAGCAGTTTATTATTTAAGTGAACTATTCCTGGAAGTAATTATACTCGGATAAATTACATTTTAATAATACCATATACTGAAATGGGTACAACAGATCAGCTAAAATCTAGTCTATTATATTATGAAATATAGATTTAAAGACGGAAAAGATGATTTTTTACTACGTCACTTACAAAAATCTGTTTTTTGTTATGTCTTTTCGTATCTATATTTTTACATTATTTATCAAAATTGTTAGGTTAACATAAATTTTAGTTTCGTTATTAGGTTAATATTAGGTTATTTCGTTATTCATCTCTCTCCCGCAAACCTTTAAGTTATATTTTTTATTTGACTTGAAGTAACGTTGCAGTACAGTCATATGTTAAGCAGGTTCAAGGTCGTTTGATAAAATTGTACTAATTCGCATTGTTTGTACTAATATATAAATATTATTGAGTAATTGATGAGTGTAGAATGGACAAAAAGTTTTAATACCCACACTTCCTTGATACATCCATCTAGCAACATAAATATTGGTCTAAAATTAAATAACTGGTTTTCCTCATTATTTGTAATATTGTCTACAGTAAAAAGATTTTTTATTACAGAAAGCTTAGTATTGGTAGCTTAGCTCAATAATGTTTTTTATTATACGACATAACACAACCCCTCGTCCGAATGACAATGGAGATCTCCAGTTACATGAACATTATTTAATGATAAGTTTCAAAAAATAAATAAATAACATGGGTTGTATTAATGGAAGGACGGATAGTCTTGATAAGATATGTTGATTATTCTAACAGTTTCTTAATTTAGTTAACATTAGCGAGGAATATTAGCCGAAGGCCTACAAAATTTACTAGAAAAAATCAAAAGAATCTGTTTTACCGAATTTTATATATAGTAGTTTCATAGTAATGGCATCTTTGATAACTTATACAACATCATAGTTCTTCATCTGAAATGTTAAAGAATTTGTGTATTTATAAAATTCTAATAAAAACTAGGAAAATTATCGTCCTATTACCGCAGTATTTAGACACAAATTGCGTATTTAAATTTTACTTTTTCGCTAATCCTTAGTGTAGAAAAAAATATGTTGGAGTCAAAATATCTTTTTAGAATTTTTCGCTGACATATCCACTCTAAGTTCGTGGGGAGAAATCAATAAACTGTTTTTCGAATAATGTGTGTATGTCGTATTTTCTTTGCCCTACAACCGAGTGTGAGTAACCCGATTTTCATCTCATTATTTTGGTAAAAATTGTACCATTTCTTTTTTAATGATTTATAGGTTTTTGATAATTAAAAATGAAAGTATCTCCTATCAGATCAAAACTTAACAATTTTAATAAAACTTTGAATTTATCCCTATGAGATGATCTTATCGGTCCAAACATTTGGTTCGGAACTTTCAGTAAGAAACTAAGTTGTTATAAAAGAACAAATTTCACAAAATGGTTCTACCAAATAATTTTTGGTGATTTTAAAAGAGTAATGTTGACTGAACTGGTGTAAATATTTCCAAAAAATGAATATTAAGGTTTGTGAATACATAAAACCTAAATGAACTTTACCTTCAACAATAAGAACGTCTTTTGAATAAAATATGATTAATGTCTAAGACGAGTTTATACACATGAAGGATTATTTTCTAAACAAATATCTTTCAGAACAAAGTTGTTTTATAACTTTTTAAACCGTTTCGTTTCTTCTGAAAATGAGACATTGATAATCTCAAATTTGTTTTACAACCTTTACATTTAATAATACTGTTTATAAAGAAGAAACTTAAGTCTGCTCCTCCAATGGACAAAGCAACAATTTACAAGCAGTGATTTCATCGGCTGAACGAAGATGTTTGGCTTCATTCCAATCTCCACCCTTAAAGATTGTTGAGGATTTTTCTACTAACCGCCTCCTTCGGTTTCGGTGTTTTGTAGGTTCTACTTTAAATTGTGAGCTGGATTAGTTTTTGGTTTAGTGTATTGTTTGTGAAATGATTTTCGTTATTCATTATGTATGGTAACTGGAACAAAGATGTTGGCTACTTTAATTCAAATGAAAAAAAAATTATAAACTTGATCAGTTTGAACACGTATGAACTTTTTTAATTTTCTACAACTTTAAAAATTTATTTTAACATGGAGATAACTAAATAAAATATTTAGTCAGTATCATGTAACATCAGAGTGTTTCCGATCTTCTTCTAAAGTTAAAGTTAATATAGAGAGTTGTTAAATAACTAATGCATAAACCAAATATACAGTCGATCCTAAAAATTGCTGCAAAACATTTGACAAATTAAATATTTGGTGTACCTACTAAATCTATCGAGTAACAGGTGTCATCAGGAAACACATTTCCGCCTCTACAACATTAGCTTTGCGAGTTATGGTCTTTTAGGACAGGGCTACGCATTTCAGTCTTTCAATTTCAAGGTTCATTGTTCTTCGTAATATGACTTTAAATTGCTTTTTGTAGTAAAGCTTCACTATAGATCATAAATGTCAAATATTATACACAAAACTAACTCGAAACTCACAGCTGACATACTGATTTCCATACTGTATACTTCTTTATTTTTTTTCGACATCCTCGAAATGGGTTTTAATTTACGAGTATAAAAACTAATAGAAATACAAAATTCATAAACATTGTCAACTAAACTATAAATTCAATAATCATTCAGTTTGTTCAATTTTTTCTACTCTTTATTCCCTCTTAAATTATGGTTACGAAATATTACGCGATAGGTTTTACTATATAAAATTGCAACTAAAATATTTCGGACACCTGTCATATGGAACCAACTGCGGAATATAAAACTCGCAAAAGGAGTAAGAAATGTGATTGTCTCTAGTAGAGGCGATCCAAAGAACTCAACATTAGTACATTTGATGCGGAGTATTATTTCTATAAAATGATTAAATTTTGAAAAAAAAAACTCTTTTGGGTTAATTGCTATAAAATTGGTGAATATATATGAAAATGAGTATATTATTCGATTTATCCATCTTCTAAAGAAAATTAGCGACCCGTTTATTATGTTCTTGTTTTTGCCAAGTACGTACTTCACATTTTTATTCTAATGTATTTTCGTTCCAGAAAAATCTGTAAGACAGACTTTTTTAATATTTGTATTAGTTGAAATACATTACTTTTCAATTAACTGAACTGATTTTCATAAACGTTCTTACGGTTTAACAACAGTATTTATAAATAAGTTGTAAGTTCCTGCTGGACACATTACCTATTTTATTCCGTTTCGAGCTGGTTTACATTTAAACATAATTAAGTATTTAATTCATTTTTATATACAGCATATCAATAACAAATTGCCCTTTTTTCGAGATTTCTAGAAATGTTTAAAATATGGGGAAAACATTATAATCTGGTTTCAAATCTCTTAAACTGAAATCCAATAAACATGTCTCATCCCTACATCCCAAACGACCGACTGATCGTCATATTTTTGTTATATTTCGTAGTCTAGTTTTTTACCACGATTTTCGTTTATAATTTTTCTTAGTGTAAAATTCTTAAAGGACACTCTACTGGCTATTTTTCTCCTATAACAAATACGTTTATAAAATTACATTTTGTTTCTAGTTAATGGATTTTTAAGTTATATCAGACTAAATACAAATATTAAACTAACTTTAATTATCCAATTCCGTAGGAAGAAAAGTACTGTGATGGAGTTAAAAGCAGTAAAACTCTAAAATATATTTTAAAAATATATACTATCTTCCTTTATACGAGAGAAGTCAAAAAGTTAAGTTAAATTTTGATTTCCTTCCGAATCACATATTTGGCAGCACTGATTGTTTTGTTATAACTCGTAACGTCTATAAGCTTTTCATTGAAAGTATTGTTTCATTGTTAGCTATTTGTGATTGTGTTTAGAAGACTGTGTGAAATGCGTTCTCCTTTCTCTGGTTGCATCAAGGAAGAAATGCGAGCAGTGATACTTTTACTCAATCCAGAAGATGTGAGACAAGCAGAGATAATTTGTTGTTGGTGTAAGACCAGCAGGAGAGAGTTGTTTAAGTGGAAGCTAGATTTACGAATGTATAGATACCTTTAAAAGTGGTAGGATTTCTCTGTGTGATGAACAACGGTCTGTAGGCCTTACGCTTCAAAGACTAATGACAATATTGAAGCGTAAGACAATATTATCGAGAACAAATTTTTCTTGATAATCGACGAATTAGAGTTGTTGCAATTTCAAGTAAGTTAAATGTAAGTCATGACTCAGTATATTCAATCATCCACGATTCTTTAAACTTTCGAAAAGACTGTGCTAGCTGGGATCCCCTTCAATTGACCAGCATCCACAAAGACAATGGTTTGAAAATTTCCCAGAAGCATTTGGAACGTTATGAAGAAGGAGGCTCATATCTTAGGCGGAAAATAGCCGTTGATGATACATGGGTCTATCACTTTGAACCAGACAGTAAGCAACAAATTTTCGTGTGGAAACATCGTTTATCTCCCACGGGAAAAAGTTCAAAACTCATATGTCTGCAGGAAAGGGTATGATGTCAATATTCGGAGATATGGAAGGTCAAATATTGGTTGACTTCAAACCTATAGGTCAAACAATAATTAGTAAAAGCTACTGCGAGCTACTGTGTTTATCGAAGTCGAAAATCAAACCCAAAAGACGTGTACATTTTCAAAAGTCGTGATTTTGCTTCAGGATAACACTCGACCCCATACGGCCAAAAAACACATTTCTGTGCCTTAAAAATCTTGACCTCCCTCCATTTATTCCGGACCTGGGTCCAAGCGATTTTCATTTTTTGGCACATTAAAAGAACAGTTGCAAGAAAATCATTATCGATCTGATTAAGAGGCCATTGAAGGTGCGCAAAATTTTCTGAACACGAGATCAAAAACCTTCTTCCATGAATGAATAGGAAGTAGGAGGATGAATGAAGTAGGAGGATGTTGAAAAGTAAAGCTACTATTCTTTATGTCAGTACGTTAAATATATAGATTTTAAAAAATCACTTTACTTATTGATTCACCCTAATACGTTTGAATATAGGATTGACATTGGTTAAAGAAAAAAAATCAGCAGCCTCTCTATAAAATCCAACGTCATAAACCGGATATATTTCTAAAAATAGGATAAGACTTTAAAGATATATATGAATATTTAATAACGTTAATCAATATGCCAAATTTCAAGAAATAGGTTAGGTTCGGTTCATGATTAATGACCATAGAAGAAAATGAAAATAACTGTCGTTATTGTAACTGTATGTCTCATTAAACAAAAATACAGCTCTCTTCCTTAATGGTTACATTGTAAACTTTTCTATTTTTCTCATATGCTCAAAGTTTGTATACCAATTATTTATAATGTATTTGTTTCTACAGTTGTTTTAAGTACCCTTGATAAAATAAAGTTTCTACCGCCAAAGTATACATTTTATATTTATTTTGGCATTTAAAGTGTTTTCCTGTGTGAAGAAGTGTTTATTTAAGGAGAAGTGAGGTTAAGTAGGTTTTACAAATAAAAGAGATTCAATTGTTTTATAAATAATATACTGGTTTACTAGAAGTCCTTGATCAAGGAGTTGATTAATCAAATGTTACATATTATTTGGTTTCATGAACACTATAGTCTTAAATAAAACACAAAATTACGTTATACTATATTTCCAATGTTTAGTATTTTTAAAGTAGAGGTTTCATTTTTTTTTAATTTAGCCGTTTTAAAATTTATTTTAATTATATATAAACCGACTGACAATCTCAACATCTAACCAAGATGACATGAAAATGGTGTAGATCCAGCTATGGCCACGCGTACAATTGCCCTTCCCAATTCCATTCAAGCGATATTAGAAGATAATGCTCATATCCATGAACGGGTTTGTGTCGATTGCATTGTTTGAACAATTTTAATAAAATCTAAAAAAATTCTCGTCAATTATTGCAGAGTCATTTTACAGCTTTGTAATTATGTTTAATTTTATTTTTAAATTTTATTCTTGGTAACTTATTGCAGGGCCCTTTTACCGCTCTGCAATATTATTTTTTAAGGTTGTTAATTGTATTTTCCATTGTTTATAAATAATTGTTAACTTGTTGCATGGCCATTTTACAGCCTTGCAACATTATAACATGTTTATTATTATTATTTTTTTTTCTTAACTTGTTTCTGTCTTGTTATTGATCTTAAAAAATATATTATTGTTTTTGTGTCATTTATAATTATTATTGTGGACCATCTTTATGCTTTAATTTTGTGAAGGCAATAATGACCGCATTGATATTCTCCTTTAACCTCCCCCTCAAATAGAACCCTAAATTTTTCTCTAATTAAATCATATATCTACCTAATGTGTGCACGCTGTGCGATTATCTGATTTATACAAGATGAAAAGAAAGCAATGTAGTAATGCGATTAAACCAATTACATACATATAGTGCTAAACATAAGATTTCTTTGTAAAATACCATTGTTTCAAAAAGTTTTAATTAATTAGATTATTCATCTCATTAAGGTTCGTTTTTTTTAACGTTCTACGAAAATTCGGGAACAAAATTGTGAGCTAAAGTCAAACTGTACTTCAAACGTGATCACTGTAGTCACAATTTTGCCAAAAATCGACTCCACTTTTAATAAATTATATTACACCTCTATTTGAAAATTCGAAAGAGAAAAAAAATGAAAATATAAATGTCATCTTGAATTAAAAATCCAAGTAAATTTTCATTTGCACTCATTGCATTAGAACAAAACATTCTTTGAGATAAATCGGTTGTTAAAGCTCAAAAATAGAAAATATTGAAATATCTGTGTAAATGGGTATAGAATGCGTATTAAACAACATGGAAATAAAGTAGGTATTTTTATTTTTAACACAGCCTTCATTCATTATGCTCCTACGGGTCACGCAATTCTATTCTACACTGACTATGTTTGCATTATTAGTATTGTTCCTTACATTTATTGTATCAAAATTTAGTTTATTAAATATATCATGGAAATTTAAAAAACTCAGCTGCTAGTTACAGTATGCTATAAAATGTTAATTAACATAATATTTCCCTCCCTCTTTAATGTTATCTTTGTTGTTTATACATTTATTTACTCATATATGTCGGAGTTTTTTTTTTTTTTAAAAAGAGTAACTTTACTCATATTTCTTCAGGAAAATTTTAAAATAAAGTTCCCTCAAATTACGATCATGCCTTTGACACATAAAGGTATACTAATTTATTACCAGATGTTTATTATAGAAATGCTAAGTATATTTATCTCCGTATCTTATTAAAACGCTACCGACCAGGAACATGAAATGTCTACTAGTGCTACTTACTGGAATAATGTGTCACCAGTTATATATTTATCCTGTATATATATATATATTTTAAATTTATAATTAAAATCTTTAAACTTCGCAATTTTAGTCTGACATTTCTTAAATTTTATTTGTCGTAAACTTTGTTTCTTAAATCATTGGACAAAACATGAAACAGAAAAAAAATCTGTCAGTAATTTTAAAAATGGCAGTCGGTTTGAAAATTTCATAAGACTGTTTATTCAGAATAATTTTCCATCTGATCTTCGTACAACGTAGCTAATTATAGCTAATTTTGTGGAACTTTAAAATAATATCCATCTAATGATGTTTTTAGTAAAAACACAAGAGAGTTATTATTAAATAAAAATTGTTAAAAACATAACCCCCAAAAATACAAAACATTTACCATAATATAACTGTGGTTGAAATTGGATCTTGTCAATTAATTCCGAAAAAAAAACTTCAAAATGGCATCCTTTTGAAACGGTATGTCGTTGATTTCTAAGACCTGGAGGAGTTTTTTTATTCAACTGGATATTTGCACATTCCTTACTATATTGAGGTGGACAATGAGTGGATTCCGAAAAAAACAACAGAAAAAGAATTTTTTATTATTTTTTTTATTTAGCGTAACCGCAGCAAGGCGTCTAATATACATGTTATAAGTTTCTATACTAATTAATCAGTTACATACGACATTCCTGTAGCAGATTTACTTGCTATTATTATAAAATAAATTATAATACAACGTCATCTTTTATGACTTGCAGCTTGCAGTTTAATTGCCGCAAATATAAACTAACATGATATAGAACGTTTTTATCGCTTTCGTCAACTATGACGATTTATTATTTCCCTTGCGGGTTTGTAATTTCGTGTTTTACGGCTTAATTAAATGTTGACGTTTGTTTCTTTACTTTATTGCAACAACCGTCATATATTGAAGGTTATATTCACAATGAAAAATGAAATATGCTGTGCGTAACCTCCCCACTCCCACAGCGCACATTCAAGCATTCATTCACAAAAACCAATAAATTTCTTAAGTATAGACCTAGTTATTTAACACAAACACAACAACCTATGTTTGATTTTAGCTTTTATAAGAATTCTAGATTTCCAGTCATTATAAAAGAAAAGCATTTTTAAATTTCAACTATTTACTTTCATACTTACACTTTGGATATTTTGCTTTACAATTTTACCAAATTTAACTTAATTCATACTACAGATTTTTATTTTTAATTTTTAATAAGACAGAAAAATCAAATAACACAGGAGTATTTATGATTTTACTAAATTTCTCTGGTTGGTTTTTAACTGACACCATCTGCACATGGTGTAACCAACATTTCGATGAGAATAGTTTATTAAATATAAACGTGTAAATTAAAAATGGTTGTGTACATTCAAACGACATTATTGTAGATAACACAATAGCAATAACAGACCAAATGTCTACTGGTTTGCATAACTGAAATAATCTGCAAGCCGCTGGAAGACCTACGGTTCTTTCTTACAAATTAGTTTCAGAAATCATGTTCGGTGCACCATTCATGAGTCTAACGACGGATGCAGAGAGTAAATCTGTAATATTGAAATTTAATCAATTTTATAAACACAATTCAAACAAGCTTTGGTGTCTCTTCAATTGTTTACATTGAGTGAAGGTTTTACAGTTTGCTAATTCGACTAAATTAATTGTAATAAATTTTACTAATTTACTTTAATAAAGGATTTTCTTATGGTATAAAATCTGTTAGTTTCAAGTTTCTTTGGTCAAATTAATTAAAACAACTGGAAAACAATTTCTGTCTTATGCACTTGTAACTGAATTTTTTTGGCCTCAGGGTATAACAAATATAATTTTATTTATTACTAAATCAATATATAATATAATAATTAAAAATAATGCGATTTTTTCTTGGAAACTCCCATAATCCACCATACTTCTAAAATCTCTACCAGTTCTATTTATAGAAGTAATTTTTCACTATTTTTGGCTAATTGTTACAAATCTTGTAATGTTTAAATAATAGAATTGTATCTAGTATAATATATTTTTTTAATATGAGTTGAATGTAACAGTAGTTGAATTCCATTTTTTATGAGGTACCTGTTGATACAAGAGCTCGTTTTGTTTAATTTTAAGGATGAGATTTCATCGGTTTTGTTTGTTGGTTATCACGTTCTTAATTTTTACTAATACACGTTTAGTCAAAATTAGATGAAACGACCGATATAAGACACAAGCAAAAGGTTATAATAAATAAAACCCTTTTTATATTTGAAAATTTACCAACATTTTTTTTAGACGAACATGTCCAAGGATTTGTAAAATCAATCGTACATTCCAAATTTGAGAAATTTCAAAATGAAATAATTATATTTTTATTTTTGTAAAGATGAAAACCGAATAACCTTGCGAACCACTGGAGCGTAATATGAAGTGTGAAAAAATTCCAAAAATGGTGGGAATAAATTCCGATTGGGAATACGTTACACGCATCTTGGCATCTAGGAGTTCTCCATGTGGCAAGCGCCTGAATTAAAATTTAGTAATTGAAAATGTCACACGGCAGACCCCAAAGACACGATACCCAAGCGACTCTGCAGTGTATTTCAGAGCTCCCAGTAATTTCAAAGCTCTTTACACAGTCCTGTGCTAATTTATTAATTAATACAGAATGATACTTATTTGTTTGGTACGTGAGGGTAATACTCCAAACTCGCCAAATGGCGTGAACCAAATTTGGGCACCCGTGGATAAGTTGTTATCAGGTCTATGATTCTCAGTGTCTGACAACCCGAGGTTAGTGTTCTAGCCCAACGTTCCGCGTGTTGATTACACTAATTGCTTTCAGTCTCATTAATTGTGGAATATTACACGGACTTATGTGTGTAATGGGTTTTCCTAATCAGTCTCAAATTTAGTTGGTTAATTTTTAGCCAGTTAGTCTCTTAGTGACAACATTTCATAAGCGAGTAAGTACAAAATGGTGGATGTACAAGTTTAGCCGATAACCTTTTTTTAATGAATCTAATTTTAGCCCTATCCGATCTAAATCCAAACCGAAACTAAGTGATTAGGTGCTGGTAGTATTGGTGATATTTCGTTATCTCTGGTGAAGCCGTTTCATGAAGGAGGTCACAACAGAGCTAAATTTTCTACATTATTTCATAATAATAATAATATTAGCTAGTAATCCTTAATAGTTTGTTTACGATTGAGTTTGTATCTCTTCGTTGGCAATAATTCCAAAGCACATACGGAGCTAATCAAAGTTGTATGTTCCAACATTATTACTTTGAAACAAAGAAAATAAAGAAGGTCTTATAATCTGACGGACGTTACGTCTCTTGGGAAATGAGTAAATGGTGAAGTTTTCAACTTGGATCTGTAAACTTTTGAAAATATTAAAACAAAAGGTAAGCCTATTATAAAGTATAATTTTCAATAATTAATTCTCAAAGGTTTATGAATGTTTCAAAGTTACTGTCCGTATTAGATTTACAATTGGCTCGACTTAAATTAGAAAGTTTTATGGCAAAAATTCAGTACATTCAATATGTTTTATAACAGTTTTTTAATAGACAATAAAAGTTATTTAGTATTGATTTGTCAATGAGGTTACTTCTACTTGCATTTAAATAATAGAAATATTATTAGAATTTATTTCATACAATTCTGTATATATAAATTATGTAAATTATTTGTAGACCTCAGATTAAAAGTACACAATTTCGTAAATGGCACTAAGTTGTGTGATATATTGGAGAGATATTTACGTGTTTAATTAGCCTCTGCCAGCATTCGGACCTATGTAATAAGTCTGGATTAATAATCAAGTTCGTCATTTGTTCACGTTTAAATAATATGGTAACAACGTGCTACCCTTGTCTTGGCATCAACCGGTCTCATGAGTTCATATTTAAGGGTGGACAATACAAGAACTAATCTATCAACTGTCTTCTCGAAATGTAAACATCTCACCATGTCTTCATTATCCTAACAGGCATAAAGTGAACGTTTAGTAAAAAAGTTGAAGAAATTCTGTTGTCCTCAAAAGACTAGTAGATATATATCTACTTACTATGTATATGTTTTTATATGTATTACATATATTATGAATTATATGTCTTGTGACTTTTTTGTCAATTACATGTTTCGGACGTTATTGTCCATCATCAGATGTATCGCTCGTTATAGGTAGTTATTATTATTGACGACCAACTTAACTTCCAGTCAAATTCATTATATGACACTGCTATGAGTATTTAAGATAACGACAAAGGCCGAAATCCATTATTTTTTGTTGTTTAAAGGGGAAAACATCTCAGTCATTATCGCATTATAATTTTTTTTTTAAGAAGAAAAGTGTATAAAATAAAACCTTTAGCCCTCGAATACTCTAATAGCGTCTTGGTTGGAAAAAAACAAAAGGCGGTAAGATCTGACAGGAATGACGAAATAGAGTTTTAACCCTAGACTACGAAGAAACAGTGTATATCTGGCGAGTGTAGGCTATTCGAGATTTCCAAGCCTGTATTCCACTATAGTGAGTTCCTGAAGGTAGGTCAAAGTACAATAATAAGTACAATCCAAATTCAGTCCTTCCTATAATGCCATTCATCTTATATGTTTTGTGTTAATGTGTGTGTTGCGTAAGCGTGTACCTTAATGTTTTAACGACCTGATAGTGTCCGAAACGCGTAATTAAGGAAAACATAAAAAGTCACAATACGGAAGGAAGTAGATTTATGTAATTCTATTATATACAAATTATTACAGGGATACAACATCCCTATGGGTTTCAAAAAGAATGATTTCTATTGGCTTTGGACTCAATATGGTGACACAGATTTAAGATTATATATAGCCATAGGAAGTACATTTGCGTGTTGCAGTTTAACATTAAATGTAAAACTAAATCATTTATATCACACTTCTAGCTTTATTACCTTGAAGATGTCTATCCCCATAACCTTTTACAACCCTTACTGAACAGCGAACTATAATCCCCCAAAGATTGAGATAGGAGTGCAACAGTTGCATGGTATGCCTTGAAACCATATCAGATTTTAATTTAATAACTTGAATATGTACTAAGTTCTGAAGTTGTATAGGATAATTGTCTTGAATTACCTTCTTTTAAAAGCTGAAATGCATTAAAATTAGTTTAATCGGAGGAAATAGAACTATTTTTTTAATAAATATAATGACCGATTTGGATTTTAATTTTTCTATCAAAAGTGGTATAAATCTGAATAAAATTGCAGCCGAAAAAGGTATAACAAAAATTGCTTAAAACAACTACTGCGATTTAGATTTGTTTTGGCGAACAACGTTGTTTTTTAAAACAATGTAAATGTTTATACTAGGCTCATTAAAAATGAAGTCAATACAATTAGTAAGGATAAAGCAGACATTCTTTTAAAATTGGATTTAATTTCCCTTTTTATTTTAAAATTATGGTCCTAAAAAATTTTTTAAGCCATTTCATATACTATGAATTTTGTGACAATTGTTTGCACGAAAATATATAGTTTTATTCATATTTATACAAGTTTAAACTAACCGTGTTAAAAGTGTTGTAGGGCTCATATTCTTTGGATTCAAAAGAATGATTCAAGAATAATAATTTAAGATTGTATCATGATGATGGATGCAGTAGCTAAGTTTACAATAAGGAAATAAGTAAAAAATTATTAGTTAAATTATTCAATAACAAAACGACTAATTAAGTTGATTACTGGTGATTATTTATATAATTATAACCACATTTGGGAATATAAATAGAGTATTATGATAAATAATTTAGTAGTAAGGGAAAAGTAAGTCAACAGCGTCGTACAGTACTCTTTGACCCTCTTAGAGCTTAAAGTTTGTTTGTCACCCATAAATTTCTTTGCGTGTCTATAAATTTAAAATGTTGAATAATAGGTTACTAAATACGTAAGTATAGAAGATATTCTGTATTCATTTATAAACCAACTTAAAAGGAAAGATATGACGTGTTAGAACTCACGCAAATGTAAGGATCTTTACAATTTAAAATATTTCTTTCTATGATTCTAAAAAAACAAGACAGGAATGTAATTTAAAAAATTCCTGTTTATGTTTTTTTTTCCATGGTTCGCAGTTAAATTTAGATTATTTAATTTTTACCTTTGTTCTATATCAGGAAGAAACTTGAATTTCATTATGAATAAAATTATGTATTTGTTTCTATGATTTAGTTAATTTATGTGATCCGTACATTTAACTTAATTT
Source organism: Aphrophora alni (assembly GCA_963513935.1). Classification (NCBI taxonomy): domain Eukaryota; kingdom Metazoa; phylum Arthropoda; class Insecta; order Hemiptera; family Aphrophoridae; genus Aphrophora; species Aphrophora alni. The sequence goes on from OY740770.1 coordinate 92,167,497, forward strand.
TACCACTTTGTTATTCTTATTTAAAACAATTTTAATATTTACTTATTTAAAGTTTTAATCTTCGGATACAACGAAATCGAAATACAAAAATCGAGGTGCACAATTAGACAACAATGTCGACAAAATTTAACATATGGGAAAAAAAAATCATTTCAATTGTGCTTGCCGTTATATCCGTAAGTGTTTTTTTTAAATTATTTTTTTTAAGGTAGAACAACAGTTTTTAGTAAAAACAATTATGTTATGGTTAAAATTCAAAAAATATTCTTAGTAATACTCAACTAGACAATGAATGAAAAATATAAAGCCTCGTCAAAATCCTTTTAACCGTTTAAATTATAAATGCGACGACAATTGTGAACTAAAGATGTGAAAGTTTAGGCTTCCATATTTTATGGGTGTAATTTTATAAAATGAAATTTGTTTTCAAAATGTTAAAAGTTTTTACCATTTTCTAAAAAACAGGATTCTCCTGAAAAATGCTATTTGGCGCAATTACCATTAGGAAATTTGTTTTTCGAAGTTTATATTAACCAAAACTTCCCAGAAAACGAAAACAAGGTGATCACGTTTAAAGATAACAAAGCAATTTAAATAATAATTTAATACCTGTAAATTATAATTAGAAAGTGCTAATTAATTACTATGGTACAGATTTCTAAAATCAATTAACAGACCTTACATAGTGAGGTTTTTACACTCAGATTATAAATCGTAACATTTGATATCTTACTGAAAACTCGAATGTTACGAGAAAAACGCCAATGATGACTTTGGTATAAAAATATGATAAAACAATAACGTAATAATATAATAATTTCAAATAATATAAAGTTTCACCAATCCTCATTGGATTAATACTTCCCCAATTTTTTTTTATAGGCTACACGGCGATTCGGAATTCAGTCGGGAAATGATTTTATTGCTGTATCTGTGATACACATTTCACATAAACATAGAAATGCTTTTATTTCTGACTCTCGGCCAATTCTTGTTTTCAAAAAAGACGATATATTATACTGTATATGTATATAGTATTGAAAGAAGATTTGGTACTTATTCAAATTATTTGCGCAACCTTTTACCAGTATACCTGAAAACCAAAACTTTATTTTCTACAACTTTTTTAACGAAAAATACTATGTTTTTATAAATTTTTTTCTATAGCCTTAACGATAACTCAGTTATAAACAAAAACCTACAAATTTATTTTCTTGGTAATTGTCTACAACACCCAAGAATAGACTAAACACAATACATTTTTGAATTTCGATAATATTTATCTCCAAATCTTTTTATTTTAAGGCTATTTTAAAGAAGTTGGTATAAGCATCGGATTTGTTTTTATTGGCTTTATTCCCAGTATAACGATCTCAAACGATCACAATGGATAAATAATTAATTAGGCCTAATATCAAATACTAAAATAATAATAATCAATCAAAAGTTAACATTAATAAATAATTGTGTAAATGTGTAAATTGAAACAAAACATATGTGGACAAGCAACATTACCAAAAGAGCAGCTGCAAGGTTAAGTTTCGAAAATAACTGTACAAATTGACAGACGTGACAAGGACAAGGGAAAGAAGACATTCTGTTTTACTTAAGAGAAGAAAGTTCGCCGACACAAATAAAAATTAAGTAGAAAATATAACGGAGTTTTGCTATTCAACGCAGCTGCGTGTTGTAAAAAATGGGAACCAAGAAAAAATGAGAAAGCGAATTCCTAACGGTATCTCCGAGGGTGAAGCCAGCGCGTGTAAGAAAAAACCAACGATTTTTAGAAAGTTAGAGGTCCAATCAGGAGAGGCCTGAGTTTTAAAAAATGAGATTTTAACCAATAAGCGAAGAGGACGCTACACTTGAATTTCGGGAGAGGTGAAATCGAACAGTAAGGAGAGTCAGTCTAAAACTGGGGTTAAGAGCGTGTAGGTCTTGGCTTACAGCTAGGAATCAGAGTAGGAGGTGTTAAGTGTTAAGAATTAACCTGAGGGTTTAATTCTAAGTCATTGGTTAATTTAAAAGGCAGAGCCGCAACAAAATTTAGTAATTTATCTTGAAGTTTGTTAGAATCATAAATTAAATAGAGTCAAAGAGTTTAAATTTCATAAAAGAAGAGGAGAGATCATCGCGTCGAAGTCCATAGTAGTCGAGAACGAGTAAGGAGACTAAACAGAGTTAGCGGAGTATCACCAGAGATTCACCACCAGTCAATGAACCAGTGTTAGCAGCATCCGACTTCCCAGGCTAAGGATACGTTGTGTTGTTGTGCATCGTTAGTGATTTGTGTTGTGTAAAAGTGCCAAAATTATAGCGGACGAGGAGAATTGTTGATAAGTACAAAATTTCAGAATAAATAATCATTAGAGTTAGTATTTCACTTTAATTGAGTCATTAAAAGTTCCCATGCCCGAGATAAGAGTCAAGTTTTTTTTTGTATAATTAATTTAAAAGTAAAGTAATTGAGCTAGCCGGCAAAAATAAAGTAAATTTGGAAATATAAGTTAATTAAAGAAATTTGTCTTGTTTTTTGTTATAAAATTGATAAAGTTAATAAGAACATTTGGACAAGATCTGTAGAACATTTGTGGAGTTTTGATTTTATGTAAATTGAATAATCAATTGTAGATTTAAATTTGTAATCAATAATATTGTGTATTAGAGTATATTAGTTTTAAAGAATGCAAGTGTGAGAGAATGAAGTAGCCTTAAGATATTTCAATGAATAGATAAATTGAATTGATACTGTTGTTATAAATAATTGTTTTTGCTAATAAATCCTGAAGTTAGTTAAAGGATAAAAACTTGTTTTGTTGAAATAATTTACTTAAACCATCATAATAGTTTTCAAAAGTTTTCAAGAGAATTAAAAATAAATTGGTAAATTAAAAAAAACATATAACAAATTTCCATTGTTATATTTGGCGCTCCACCGCGTGGGTCATTAAAGTGAAATTTAAATTGCTAGTTATAGAATTGTTAGAGGATAAGAATATTAACATTGTTACAGGAAATATTGTGTGGTAGATAATAGGTTAGAGTAGTATTGTTTATGTTAACCAGAAGTAAAAAGAGGGAATTAGAACTTATAATGGCAGATGAAAGAGAAATATATAATCAATTGGGATTAAATAGTGGGAGTTTAAATTTTAGTCAAGAAGTGGAACAATTAGAGTCAATTAATCAAAATGGGGAATTAGAGATAGAAAGTAACGTAAATTCACGGGCGGGGACAGAAGTAGACAATCCAACAACATCGGCGGCAGTACAGTCAGGAAACGCGAGTATGGCAATGATACAGGAAATGTTAAAGCAGATGGCAGACGAAAACCGGAGAATCGCGGAGAAAACGACAGAAGAAAATCGGAGAATAGCGGAAAAGATGGCGGAAGAGAACAGGAAGGGTTTTGAAGAAAATCGAAAAACTATGGAAGAGAAATTTGGAGAAGTTAAGGGTAGTCTAACCGCATTAGAAGAAAAATTTAACAGGAAGATAAATGAGCGTTTTGACGAAGTCAACAGTCGAGTAGAGATGGTCGAAACACAAGTCGCGGATATTCGTACGAGCGTCGAAGAGAGGTTGAAGAAGACGGAAGAAGAATTCGGCGATCGAGTCAAGGGATATCGCGCGGAAACGGAGGGTCGCGTGCAAGAACTCGAAAACCGTGGCGTAGTCGTCAACAATCGGTTGGAAGAACTCGCGGCGAAAGACGAAGAAATCGGGGAAATATGCACGAAAAATAATGAAACTAACATCGCGAAAATTGAGGAGAATGCGAAGAAGACGGAAGAGGTCGCTAAAAAGTTAATTGAATTAGATAGGAGATTAAAAACGGTCAGAAATTCAGGGGAAGGATATTGTCACGAGCCAGAAGTAAGAAATATTAGTTTCACGGGAAAAGAGAGGTTTCCCATACAATTTCTAAATGTAATGGAAGAGATAAGCGAGCAGGTAATTGGAAACGGCATGCATTGGATTGACCGATATTTAAAAGACGAGGCTTATATATGGTGGCAGCTACATAGGAGAAGTGTTAAAAATTTTAAAGAATTTGAGGAATTGTTTAGGGAGAAGTATTTCAATGAAATAATACAAGCGAAAATTAGGGACCATTTAGAGTTTGGGAAATTTAGAGGCAGAATGAATGACGAGGCAATTGCATATGTAGAAATGTTGATGCTACAATGTTCCGAGTTAAGTCCGCCGTTAGCAGAGGAACAATTAGTTTATAAGACGGGAAAACATTTCCATCCAAATATCTTAATTGCAATAATTACAAGGGGGATTAAAAAGAAAACAGAATTTATAAAACTGCTCATGGAATTTGAACATGCTAGGGTAGAGGAAGTCAATGAAAGGGAAAGGGTAAACAATAATAGGGGAAATTTTAGGGAACAAGTAAATAACAACAAACCGAATAATTGGGGTAGACGACCGAGTGACCATATGACTCCATGGCGAGAACAAGGTCATAAACCAGTTGAGTGGAGAAGACAGGGAAACAATGAAGGAACGAGCAATGACCCGAGAGTTCCGGACAGGCGGTTTGTTAGAGAACCAACCCCTAATAGAAAGGAAAAGTGAAGGTTAGCCGAGGGCGTAAGCAACCGACAAGGGGCAATACAAAACAATAGCGTTATGAACACCTTATTTACTGATTTAAAAGATTATTTAGAAGCACAGGATAACTCAGATTTAATATGTAAAAATTTAACAAAATGTCCAGAAATAACAATAGGTTTTAATAGAATAAATGTACAGGCTTTAGTGGATACAGGGTGTGAATTCAATTCCTTGTCGGAACGGTTTTGTTTAGAGAATAAGGAAATAATGGGACCATACTAAGAATTACCAGTAGCAGGAGTTAAGGTAATTGGGGCAACCGGCTTACGCTCGAAGAATATTAAAAAACAAATAATAATTGGAGCAAATGTGGGAGATATTGTAATGAATATTCATTTTATCATTGTACCAGACTTAATAAGAAACTGCATTTTAGGGTTAGATTTTTTGGTTAAAAATAAGGCTGTCGTAGATTTTATCAGCAATAAATTAGAATTAGGTATAAATAATGAAGAAAATTGTGAAGTAAGGAAGGAGATTTGTTTGAGGACCCGGAAGAACATTATAAACATAAATTAATACAACATATGGAAATAGAAAGTTACGAAACTGATCAGAAAGAAATTATGCAAAAAATAAATGAATTAGGGCACATTTCGGAAATTCAGAAAGAACAAGTAAGTGAATATTTAATTGTAGGTTATTAAAGAAATATTATAATTAAGGACATTAGGATAAACTTAGGCAGTAAACAAAACATAAACAATAAAGGAGAAAGAGTGAAAGGAAAACCATAAAAGGGACTAGGGTTGACCGCAAGAGGAACAATAGAAGAAAGGTCTATTGTAAAACAGTGGGTAACCGCAACATAAAGGGCATTGTAAGAAAAAGGTTCTTTACAACCTATTGTTAAAGAAACGGGCGTAAGAAAAAATTTATCTTGAAGCAGTTCAAAGACAAATTTTATCTGGGGACAGTATAACGATCTCAAACGATCACAATGGATAAATAATTAATTAGGCCTAATATCAAATACTAAAATAATAATAATCAATCAAAAGTTAACATTAATAAATAATTGTGTAAATGTGTAAATTGAAACAAAACACATGTGGACAAGCAACATTACCAAAAGAGCAGCTGCAAGGTTAAGTTTCGAAAATAACTGTACAAATTGACAGACGTGACAAGGACAAGGGAAAGAAGACATTCTGTTTTACTTAAGAGAAGAAAGTTCGCCGACACAAATAAAAATTAAGTAGAAAATATAACGGAGTTTTGCTATTCAACGCAGCTGCGTGTTGTAAAAAATGGGAACCAAGAAAAAATGAGAAAGCGAATTCCTAACGGTATCTCCGAGGGTGAAGCCAGCGCGTGTAAGAAAAAACCAACGATTTTTAGAAAGTTAGAGGTCCAATCAGGAGAGGCCTGAGTTTTAAAAAATGAGATTTTAACCAATAAGCGAAGAGGACGCTACACTTGAATTTCGGGAGAGGTGAAATCGAACAGTAAGGAGAGTCAGTCTAAAACTGGGGTTAAGAGCGTGTAGGTCTTGGCTTACAGCTAGGAATCAGAGTAGGAGGTGTTAAGTGTTAAGAATTAACCTGAGGGTTTAATTCTAAGTCATTGGTTAATTTAAAAGGCAGAGCCGCAACAAAATTTAGTAATTTATCTTGAAGTTTGTTAGAATCATAAATTAAATAGAGTCAAAGAGTTTAAATTTCATAAAAGAAGAGGAGAGATCATCGCGTCGAAGTCCATAGTAGTCGAGAACGAGTAAGGAGACTAAACAGAGTTAGCGGAGTATCACCAGAGATTCACCACCAGTCAATGAACCAGTGTTAGCATAATCCGACTTCCCAGGCTAAGGATACGTTGTGTTGTTGTGCATCGTTAGTGATTTGTGTTGTGTAAAAGTGCCAAAATTATAGCGGACGAGGAGAATTGTTGATAAGTACAAAATTTCAGAATAAATAATCATTAGAGTTAGTATTTCACTTTAATTGAGTCATTAAAAGTTCCCATGCCCGAGATAAGAGTCAAGTTTTTTTTTGTATAATTAATTTAAAAGTAAAGTAATTGAGCTAGCCGGCAAAAATAAAGTAAATTTGGAAATATAAGTTAATTAAAGTTAATTAAACAAGAAATTTGTCTTGTTTTTTTGTTATAAAATTGATAAAGTTAATAAGAACATTTGGACAAGATCTGTAGAACATTTGTGGAGTTTTGATTTTATGTAAATTGAATAATCAATTGTAGATTTAAATTTGTAATCAATAATATTGTGTATTAGAGTATATTAGTTTTAAAGAATGCAAGTGTGAGAGAATGAAGTAGCCTTAAGATATTTCAATGAATAGATAAATTGAATTGATACTGTTGTTATAAATAATTGTTTTTGCTAATAAATCCTGAAGTTAGTTAAAGGATAAAAACTTGTTTTGTTGAAATAATTTACTTAAACCATCATAATAGTTTTCAAAAGTTTTCAAGAGAATTAAAAATAAATTGGTAAATTAAAAAAAATATATAACAAATTTCCATTGTTATACCATCAATTAACTTAGAATTCAATTTTTAGAATTGTGTTTTTGACTACAAAATTGTTTTGGTTTCTACAATAATTTTCTCAAAACTACAAGAAATACTATTTATTAGGTTACGAAACGTAGTAGAAACATTAGTAGATCATAAATCCCTGCAAAATATTTCCCTAGTCGCAACTCGCGAATTAAACGTTTTCGGACTTATGTTTATATGGTCTTTTTATCTTAATTTTAGCAATAGAATTATTTACGAGAGATTTTCGTGCAGTTTCGAAACATTCTATATATGTGTGTCTGTTTTAATAAACGTATTTTGGTCGACTATGGCTATGTATTGCATGTAGGCTAGGTTTAACAAGTCATTATAAAATTTGTGTTTAATTAAGAATACTGAATGCTATGGCTATTTTAAAATTAATTTATTAAGGAAGGGATTTATTGAATTGATTTTTACTACTAAATAAATTTAACTTCATTTCTTTTTAAATTTCTAAATGGATGCCCATTATTAATTTAAAAAAAAAGTGTTTTTCGATATTACCTTTACCCGGCATATAACCTATAACAATAAACTATTATGTGCGGATTTAAAATATGATGATAACATTTGTTCTATTGTGAAAAATAAATGTCTTATAACAAACAACATTATTAAAAAAGTTCGGAAATAGAAAACAAAAAGTCAGATGCTCACTATAGTGAGTACGCGCGTGTCAACCCTAGCTGCATCTACACCTATTCCACGTTGTCTTTAGTTAGACACTTCCCTTTTATCTTGTCTATCATGTCTCTCTTGATCAAATCTTGTTCTTTTCCGACCTTAGAGCATTCGACGGCTAAGTTAGGTTAGGTTATTATGACCGAGAGGGTCTTTAAATAAGAAGGACACCAAAAGCAATATTTCTTGTACTATCTGAACTTTTAGATGACTTTCAGACACATTTTAGTAAAATATAATTGTCACTCAAAACAAATTTCAGAATAGTATAGTTTGGAATGGTGTTTTGTTAGTCCCTCTTTAAGTCGGAAATATAGGAGTCGGCAATAACTCATTTTCACCAAACGAGCTGATATATAATATCATTCAAAATTCTCGTCCTTTCAATAAACGCAGCATATCAGCTGCATAGCGAATGTTAGTATTTAATCATTTTCTTATTCGACTTTTAATTAAAAACTACTGCAGATGTTTTATGTTATACCATTATTTATACATCAATAATAGCTTTATTGCTTCATTAAACATTGCCATTATTACTTCCTCGAGGTGTGATCTCGGTGTTTCTTTAGACAATAGCTATAGTTTCCAACCCCACGTTGAACATACCGTGTTAATTTTACGGTCTGGGGGAATCATATATTAAGGACCATACAATCATTTTTATTTCGTATTTAGCATCTGTTATTTGGAATCTTTACATACAAGAAAATATTTTCTGGATTCTAACGTGCTCCAAAAATCTATTAAAGTTTTACTTATGAAAAATGTTTATGAATTGTAGAAATAAAACGTAAAAATCGACAAAATTATAATGAGTTTCATACAAATGACCATAATACCTTATGAGTGTGAATGCATAGAAATCGATTGTCCAGAGCTGTTTATGAAAATTAAATTTTATGTTCCATCTCACCCTCCACATGTTTCATCTTTTTACATATAAAGTCTTGTTTAATAATGAAATTATCAACAGAACGTGTGCAGAATAATTAGTGTAAAAGAACTTTAGTTTTAAAACATTGAACATTTAAAATCACAAATAAATAAGATTGATATATATTGTTATATTAAATAATTATCGTTTTAAAATGTAATATTTTGTGATTTATTAATTTAATCTTACTACGTTGTTTTTATATTTATTATTTGTTTTTTGTCTTTATATATGTATTTAATTTTATTCTAATAAGAACTATTAATTCACTACAACTTAACGGTTATTGTAGTTATCGTGGGAATTATTAAACAATTAATTGCAATTAGGTAAATAACTTATATGCAAAAAATTATTCTGCCGATAGGACCGCTAGAATTTTCATGAAATTACATGTATGAGCGTCTCCATGAAATATATCAGAGTCAAGACTGATAATTATTTTAGTTATAAATTTAAAATGACTTTAATAATACATAAAACCTAAAAAAATTAAGTTACAAAGGAATGAGACTGGGAAGGTTTTGCATTTGTTTCAACTAAAATATTCATTTAATCAAAGACACCTGAAATCCAATAAAAATAAACAATTTTATTAAAGTGACTGCAACAACAAAGCGTGTTTGTATTGTGTTTATCCCTGAATTTACATTTATTTTGTATTAATTTACATATTCTATATTTAAATATTGTATCTATAGTGAAACAAGAGCTAGAACCGCCAATACGAAAAGTGTGCGGATCATGATTCTTGTAATGGTGTTTATATATATTAAAAATAGAATAATATAAAAAAGACCATATATATATTAAATATATTTATATATTCTAAATATATTTTTATATTTTGATTATATAAGAATCCCATTCTCTCAACTGTGTGTAAAGTTTAACGTTTTACAATTATTCCGAATTTAATTACCAATAAAATTTAATTGGAATGTTTTCTTCCTCAATAAATTTTTAAATTGATGTATCACTTTACCTATCTGCTATTTAAATACATCATTTTAAAAGTTTATTGAAGAGGAAAACATTGGTGGAATCAAAATGACGATGCCATTTGGTGTCCCAAATATCAAAAAAAAGGAAAAAGAAAAAAGTTGATCTTAATTTTTATTCGGAGCGCAAATTGGAGATATCTTTCAATAAATAAATTTGATCTAATACCATTTTAAAACGAGACATCGTTAAATACACCATTAATTTTTAAAAAATGACCAAAAAACATTCATAGACATTTTATATGCTCAATTTAAAGTAAATAAATTGTTTAAAATGAGGTGTTCAAACATAATACTTACTTTTTTTTTTTAAATCATAGATTGAATGTATTCAGGGATATCAAACACAGTTTTCAGTAAATATATTTTGGTTCATTATCACTTTAAATGAGGTCACGCTCAAACCATTAACTCAAAAAAAAAAAAAAAAAAAAAAAAAAAAAAAAAAAAAAACAGGGAACATTTCGTTGAACAGAGGGTTAAATAGAACATATATTTCAGTAAATATATGCCCTTTTACGATCAATTTAAAGTGAGGTTTAGCTTAAAACACATTATTTACCCTCAAAAAACATTCATTTGACTTTCCATTGCTTAAATGTTAAAATCGAACATTTCCGTAAATAATTTAATTTTAATATAATTATAAAACAAGCTGTCAAACAATCATTTACTTTAGAAAACATAAATAGAATTTTACACGTTTTCTCCCCTCGAATAAGCCCTAGGTAACCGTCTACCGAAATTGTTTATAAATTCAATCGTTTTTCAATCTCGTTGAATAGATTTCGAGAGACTGGTCTACTAGGAGGAAATTTCCCTAATATACTATAAAGTTTCCCAGAGCTGGTCAAATCTCTAGCTATTACGTAAACATAACAATACAAATCTTGTTTGTACGAAAAATCGATTTTAATAAATATAGTTTATTGAATGAAAGATCGTGCTTCCGTTGCCTGAGCAACAATAATTGGATTCTATGCATTGAAGTACAGTGCAGTTCTATCCGCTCGTTATTTCCCTATTAATGAGAACAGAAATAGAACCGAGTTTCCTATGTTTCTACGTTATCACCTAATAGTAGCGGATCATTCATTAAGATTGTATAAAAAATGGTCAAAAAATAGCGTCATAGCTCCGCTATATTAGCGTTTAGATAGGAGCGCTCAAATTAGAAAGTTCCTACTACGTCTTGCAAATCCTCAATATATATATATATATATATATATATATATATATATATATATATATATATATATATATTCATGCACTTGAATAGCAGGCTCCTAGTTCTTTAAACTTATAATTTTTCATTAAGTTCTCTCTTTCTACTCGATTCCTAGAGAGAATATTCAATTGTTCATTTTTCTATATTTTTAAATAAATAGCTAGAAGAACAAGACTAAAAATTTCTATTTCCTCAAAACATACGCAAACGTAGTTCATCATTTTGATCTAAAATGATGCTTCTAAGAATCTAAATAATATGTTTTGATCTCCATCGGTTTCAGCAGTTTTGTTAAACAACAAAAATTTTGCGTGAAATCGTTATAAAATAATTGATTAGTATAACGTGAACACTGATTTCATTTAAATTTAAGTGAAATGTGAGGAATACTTTGCTATAACAGTGTATCAAATTCGCAAGTAAAATAAAGTTACAGTTTACGAATAATTGGGGGAAAATAAAATGAAATTTGACCGGTGCTATTAACTCGAGTAGGATTACATACGATTTACGCTTATCACGAGTTATAGCACAAACGAAGTTCACTTAGGCTCTGTTTAGATATATAGTGTTTTCTTTCTTGAGTTTAAATAATATGACATTTTTGGAAAGATGGTGACAAAATATTTGTTGTTATATTTTTTATCTTTGTGGATGAGTGTACGAGGAATTTATTGCGTTGTTTTAGCAGTGTTTATTAATTGAATATTCGCTTTACATTATGTTGGTGCACGTGTGCCTAATTGTTGTGAATAATATTAGTGAAAATCATGTAAAACAAAATAGAGGCTAATAATAAAATTAAAATAATAAGAAAAGAAAAAAGTCACGTTACTCAAGAAGGAAGAGAGATATAGGATAACAGAAAAGAGTTGTGGTATTTTTGAACCAATCCAAGGAAGAATCAACTTAAAACTATTCAAAAGTTTCAAAAGAAATTCAAAATTTCAAATTCAAATTCAAAATATCATATCTCAAGATGTACTATGACAATAAATAAAGTCTGTGATGATTCACAAATAGAAGATCTATAAAATGAAATCATTTTTTTGAAAATCAGCTGAGAAAAAAGAGTTATCGCACTTTGAAGAAAATAAGCAATGAAAGTTTAATTTTCATGATTTGAAAACCTCGAAAAGGCAGTAGTCCGATTGTCGACGCATGGAGAGGATTACCACTTTAGCCAACATAACTCACGAAAAGAACTGTAGTATAATAAGTATTAATTAACCATAATTAATTAGACCAAACAACACTAGGAATAAGTAATAAAAGACTAATACAATAATTAAAAAAGACTAAGAGTGGTTTTAAATAAATAAATTGAACAAAAACATTATGAAATTAAAATTAAACAATTGCACTTAATTTGGTAGCAGTAAGAGACCGTTGCTTAGAGCTATTTGGAAAGGTTCAGAAAAGTATCCAGTCTTGTACTAAACGTTGGTTGGAAACCCTCAGACTCTTAGAAGTGAAAACAATTCTACCGGTAAAATATAAAGTGTTGTTAGAATTTCTTGGGATAATTAACCAGAAAAGTCTGAGATAAATCGAACACACAGTTGTTATTCAGTTCTAGGTGTACGCATTTAGAAATTAGTGTTTGCTCCGATAAATAAATTCTTGTCATTAGTAACCTTTAAAATAAAAACCTTTAAAACAAAATGAACTTTTATAAAAATAAAAGTTTAGAACCGTTAAAAAAATTAAGGCATTTACGGGAGAGGCAATCATCACTAAAACGGTTGAACCAATTTTTGAAGAAATGGATAAGCCAACTTTAAAATCAAGAAAAGACAACAAAGGATAAACGGAAGATCACTTAAAGTAAAATACAGATAATTAAGTCATTTTAAATTTTTAATTTCAACTTGTCAAACATTTAATTTCAAATAAAACAAAATAAAATAAAACTAATAAGGGGAATTTTTAATCTTTCATATTATTAAATTCAGTATATTTACAAAAGATAAAATCAAGACTCTCACCATAATTTTGGTTTAATTTGATAAACATTCCATTTTTAAATCATTAATAAATTACTTTCTTATATGATTTATTATAATAATTTGTTTTTTAAATTAAAATTTTCAATTCAAGAAGAAGAAAGAGTGCTCTAAAATTAAATCAAAATTTCTATATATTTATAATATCTCACCGACACAAAAATAACTCCAAAGGGAACGACCCTGAGAGCGGAGATTTAAGGTAAGAGCCAGTTTTAAAACATTTAAGTGATTATAAATTATTAGATTTTGAGAGAAGGAACTTTTTTTTTATAAATAATAATTGAAATGTGGAGAGCTATTAAAATTCCATCGTGAACAATTTTTAATAAGTTTAAAATTTTAATAATGTAAATAAATTATAAGCGAAGCTGGAGAACGTAAAGCAAAAACTCACCAACGAGCCCGAGATTGAGGGAGATAAGCCGTGGCACATTGTAAAAATTTGAAACACTAACAAATAAACACATCCATCTTGGTCCAATTGCGTTATTTAGTCGCAGGATTCCAACTTGTATTTCCTAGTGTCGATTCGCCGTAGATCATTCCAACGGTAAAGTGACCGTATATATAATATATGATCACAATTCCTCCGGAATCCCAAATTATATCGCTATCATGTCACGTATTCATAATAAAATAATCATTTTTAGGCACATTTAAAAATACATCTATATTTAGAAATAATGTTAATTTAGGGAAAGTTGTGCACAAAATACAACATTTAAAAAACACGTATTTCACTATCGTAATTAATTTATATTAATTTGTTTACAGGTGAGCGATGGCGCAATAAGTTAACTTCTAAACAAAAAGGTGTGGTAATTTCGTCAAATAGGGTGAAGAAAAATTCTAAGATCATAAATTCCTTTCTTTCACTACATGTCGGATAAATGTAAGTATAGTTTACGTTGTTTCTTTTTTAATATTTCAACTAGGCGAAGCTTGATTAAGAAGAAGCTTTTTCATGGAATATTGACAATACTTTGTTGATATTATACAATCTTCTAAAATGTGTTACCATTTCTGTAATTGTATACATCATTTCGTTTGTAGAATTAACTTTTTCTATTTCTAAACTATTAGGTTCTAATTTAGACTGTAATTAAAATAATAAAATACTAAATTTAATCTTGGAGTAGATGTTAAAGTTAAATTTATCTATCGCAGATGAAACTATGAATTTTAATAAATAGTGCCTCTATTGCAAGACTACTTGGTATCATATACTTAATTGGTCTTTTATCCTTAATACTTAAATTTATGAAGTATAAGTGTTGAAACGTTATTTATGCTGTATGTGTACATCAGGTAATTTCTATGTCTACTTTTACTTCATTGTTCATAATAGTGGGAAGTAAAACAAAAAGAAGATTGTTAAAACTGAGATTAACCTACATGTTGCAACTGAAGATAATGATTTAGTTATTGAAGGGTCATCTTGTTACAATAAAGTTTTTGTAAAAATTGTGTTTTGTGAAGGTTCTTGTACATTAAACAATGATCAGCTGATAGGCTTATGCAAAACTATTACTCACTAAAATAATAGCATTCTAATATGGGGCGAAAATTTAAAAGTCAGAACTTTAATACAAGAATTACTAATAGGACTAAGTTTCCAGTAGACAAAATCGAAAAGTTCCACCTATATATTTTTGTTTGTTATAGTAAAGTTATTGTGTTAAAAAAAAAAGCAAATTTTTTTATTTTTTGTATTCCTGGGTTATAACCGATATTTTAATATTTCTGTTGGTTAATTTTCTGACTTTTGTCGATCGGGGTTTGAAATAAATTCAGTATTCTGACTTCGTAGTGCACAACCAGATTGGTCAAAAATGAGATTAATAAAAAATCTATGGAAATCAGTACCTCCGTTCAGGCTGTAAGAATGATAAGTCCGGATATCTTCTGATTTGTTGATGAATTTTATCTGAAGGTAAACGTTATCTAGTCTCCCCCCCCCCTTAAATTGTAAATGTCAGCCTTCAGTGATATGATTAATTTTTTTACCAAATTATTTTTCTTAGATGAAAGTAGGGAGAAGGTGAATAGTGATCGTCACACAATATCTCAAGATCTAGTGATCTGAATAATTCGTAATCATATTCGTGCAATGTGTTAGAATAATTAGATTTTGATTAAAAATTGCACGAGATAAAAATTGAAGATTATCCCAAATTTGTAGATATTATTAATTGAATTATTTCGAAGAACTTCATGTTATAATCTATTTTTGATTGAATTAAAATGTGACACAGTTTTTGTACGTATCTGTACCCATTGTGCGCCTAAAATATTTTTATGTACTGGTCACTTGAAGTAATGAATACTTTACACAACTTTATTATTCTTTCTGCGCTTTATTCGTTCATCCTCTGATTTTGTTTTGATCTCTCTTCTTTTGATCATTCCTTTTTCTGTTTGGGGAGTTTGTCATTTGTCTGATCCTTTTAAATTGAATTTATCTTTAGACTGATTTGATAATATGTATTTATATTTTTAAGACGTTGAGGTCAGATTTAATATTAATTTACTTACATGATTGAAAGTCACGTGTCATCCATATCAACTATTTTTTGTGTGTGAAGAAATCAAAATATTTTAGTTTGTAATAGAGGTATATGCATACACGACGAATGTTTTACTATAATATAATGGCAGCAAGCGTGTATAGAGCAGGTGTGTTTTGTTATTTCGTTACAATGTAGGGTTGGTTAGAAGATTTGTTCATTGTTGAGTTGATTGTGTAGCTCGGAGGTAATATTGGAGGAATCGATAACAATACCCTGTAATTTCCCTCGTACAGCGTGCACAAACTTTGAGAGATGCTATTTTCGTTTTTTTTCCATTTCCTCTTCATGAATCTGTAAAGTTTTTTTTATCGTTTAAATTTCCGTCTCTGATATTATTTTTCTCCGTGACATATGCTCAATTTAAAATAGAACATGGGATTAGTAATTGAAAGTTTAGTCTTTTGATCTTCGACCAAAGCGTTTCGAAAACAATGAGTTATTTAGTTTATTAAATTAGAAAATATTTACACACTTTAATATATTATTATTTGTTTTATTTTTATTTATTTATTTATTTTTATTTTTTTTTTTGCTGCCTTAGTTTCAATATTAAAAAATGAGCTTGCTATTGACGGAAGGAAGTATTGCAAATCTTACGATGGTTAACTCGGCGGTTTTGTGAGAGATATAGGTAATATTTACACTGTAAATCCAGTTGTTCGGTCGTCCTAACACTCTTCTTTGACATCCTCGCCACAGTTTAGTAAGTACAGAAATACAATAGTGGGAACATCTCGATTATGCGATTCCACTTGTTGACGCTTTTAACTCCTACTATACATTTTACAATTTACTGAATATCTGCATATCTCTCCGACTCTGTGAGGATATTTTATCTAAAAATCGAATAGTCCTTATCACTAAACAAATCTTGTTGGTAAACAGTTTGACTGTAGAGGTTCCATTATAAGTTATAACGTTGGTATTGAATATATTTATTCATTCTATATATAGTATAATAAGTACACTTTACTATAATTACAATATAGTGTAGAGCATAATGATATTTATACAGTATAATTATATAGTCAATATATCATTATACTGTACACTACATTGTGTAATGGCTTATTGACTACCGTATATATTTATATTGTACAGTGCTAGATTGAACTGTGAATAAAACTATATTTACTCTACATTATACTGTGTTATAATAGCATAGTTTTTATTATATTATATTTGTAAAATTATACATTAACTTCACACTATATTGTATGATATGACGATTATATACTACTGTATATTGTATATTGGCATAATGACTTTATAAGTATTTAAGATAAAGGATAATAGGTTTTACATTGTGCTGTTAACTGTCGTGCAATTATTTTTTATACAAGAGAACGAGAAATTGTTCTTATAAACAAGAATTGCATGACGACAGATAATAGAACAAGATTTATTAGCCTTTATAAGTAATTATATTAATAGAAGCAATTCTGGAGAAAGCACACATTCATTGATATGCAATTATACTGTACAATTCTACCATTTACTGTGCACTATAATTTGCCATAAAGCAGTGTATATATATATATATATATATATATATATATATATATAAATTGTAAAATAATACATTGATTGTACACTGTTTCTATAATACATAATATATTGACTGTACAATATATTACGTAATATTATGTTGATTCGATATAATATTGTATAACGGCCAATCAACTATACACTGTATTGTCTAATTAATTATACTTAGATTAAACATAATATTATAAAGTAGCAAATCGTTTGTTTCTTGCCATTCCTAATATTGATTTAATAGTAATAAATGTTGAGACCTACCATCTTACAATATTGTATTTTCTTTGTCGTATTACGACGGCCGTTTCGGCTATTCAGCCATTTTCAGCTTTGTAGCCGGATAGTCCTTTGTCAATTGTTAACAAAAATATTTAATCACATTACATTAATACAACCACAATAATAAATTTTTAAAAATTTAAAAAATGAACAACTGCACACGAAAGATTATTTAAAAAACAGTCAATTGAAATGTCATCGACTAGTTGGGCCAAATACTCCGATATTTGATTCCAACACATTGTTCAATACGTTGTTTGAGATGAGCAACCTTCTCCATCGATCAGCTGAAAATGGCTGAATAGCGGAAACGGCCGACGTAATATGACAATGAAAATATAATATTGTGAGACGGTAAGTCCCAACATTTATTATTATAATTATTATATAACACATTTACTATACATTGTGTTATAATTATTGGCTGTACACTAAATGTTATAATAAATATTATTATTGATGATACATAATATTGTATAGTGTCAAATACATTATACTCTTTAATAAAATATTGACTATACCCTAAATTAATTAATAATTGTATTGATTATTTACTATAGTGTCGAATGAAGTATTTTCTATCTCTCTGATGTGTCCCATACATTGGCGTTTGAACTCGGTTCTTCACAAAGGATCAGCTGACTTACCTTCAACGCGTAGAGTCGTACCTCTAACTGCTCGCGTATCTTTGTTAATTACTTGTACTGCAAAACATTTTGACATGGTGCTAATCACGGCAAAACACTATAACTAACTTTTCAAAACAAAAGACTTGGGTTACTTGACTCCATAGCATTCAAGTTTACTCATGGATCCTTGCTTCCCTCAACCACCCCTATCAAAGTTGGTCTCGTGTTTTTGTATCCAGATTTCCCACTAAAACTGTTGAGGACATTTCAAATAGTCTTTAAGAGGATTAAAATACTGTTTCTTAAGCTATTTACGGATGAGATAAATCAAAATTTGGACTGCATACAGGACCAGGGTGACCTATGCTCTATTCCAATTTATTCTTTTAATGCGTTAAATGCTTCCATACAACTTTACAATATGGAGACTATTTAAACGCTAAAATTCTATTTCTTTGTATACACACTTCAGGATTAAAATACAATGTAAAACTACATAGATAATAACCAATATAAAATTAAATTCCCCCCCTTTAAAAACCATATATCATATACATTAATTAAAATCGGACTTAAACAAAATGTTTAACAATTCATCGCTATATTGTAGATCAGGCATTCTGGCAGTAATTACATTGACTAAAAATGAAGTGGAAATAAGAACATTCAATCAATGAAAAGTACTTGTCTTTCTTCAATAATCTCTATATAAATAAAACACAACTGTCTGCCGTTCTGTAAATGTGTGTGTAAGCTATAACCCGAGAACAGCTGATACGATTTTCATCGCGTTTTATTTTAAGTATATGTGCATTATCTCGTTAGGAATTAGTTCGTCTTTGATTGGTTGACAAGGTAAAATAATATTTGTCTGCAAAACTATGGAAAAACAGAATTCTCGAAATATTTTACGAATTTTCTTACGATTTTTAATAACAACATATATTTTTTTTGTAACAAAGATTGTAAATGAATTTTTTTTTAAGCCGGTACATTATCTCCGCAGTTATGTTTAGTTTTTGTTCCTGAAAATATGAAAACCTGATTTCTTGAAATATCTGAAGTCTTAAGACTTTCAGCGTATGTATTGTTAATGGCGAAATTGGTACGTGATTTAATGGCTGCTTAAAAATGATTTTTTTTATAATCTGTACAGTTATTAACACCTTTTTGCTAGCGAGTGAGATGAAACCTACAATTTATGGACAATATACATTTCGTCGATAACAACGTTAGAACAATATTGAAACGTTATTTAGAGTTATTAAAATTGCTTGAGGCTTCAGATGGGTTTAGTTTGATCGAAGCTTAATTTTAATTTGAGGAATGCGACGCATTAAAACCTAAAGATAGGTAGGATTGATTTGCGAAACCCACATGCGTCTCATTTGTACACGAGGGAAATTTTAGTTCGGGTCCTAACAGCAATCTTTATCTGCAGGCACTTAAGGTCATAACTAAAAATATTGTTTATAAGAGACCCACAGATAAATATCCTTTCTTATATTCACTACTCTCCCTTTACTTAATGTAGTTTGTAAATAACAATCAAAATTAATATACTTTTTTTTAAGTGTTAGAAGATGTAATTCCATAAATTGTTCCGTACTTCATCAATCTAGCTTTAAACTTAAAAATCAGAAATGATTCTATATGCGTTATCCTGAGTTTTACACTTTAAATAATACATATTGTGTGAATACGCAACGCTGGTTGAATCGAAGAGAACTTAAGGTTGTACAAAGATAGAGAGCCACAGGTAAAGCATGTTATTTCATAGCCCTATTTTATTGTTGTGTTTTGGGAATGTGTTTAATTTTCTTGTAGTGTTATCAGCGTTTAAAAATAATAGTATACATTAAAACCTCGTAGTAATGGTGCAATCATTCCAGATATCTCTGAAACTATTATCTCTACGACAAAAATATCACAAGTAAGTATGCAAGTTATAAAATTATCTATAAGAAATATTTTTTTCCATAACACGATTGGAACTCATCTTACAAACCCGAGTATTGGTAGCAATATCTATGATGCCTTACTCTGTACGACATTACCATTAAGCCCTATCAGTAATTTCTTTTTTGTTCACGGTGTAAAATTTCAAACCTACCTGCATATTAAATGAAATGATAAACTAAACTGTGTATCTAACTGTTCGTGACGCACTAACCATAATAGATAACAAACATACAAAAGCCAACATGATCCATCTAGTTTCGAACTCGTTAGTTGATTGGATGTAGAATATAAAAAGCGAAACTGGACAAAACTAACAATTTTATTGACGTATAAAAAATACCCACCATTTTATTATTGTTTAGGTGTTTTTGTAATTGTGTTTTATTTCTTGAAGTGTTACACTGTTTTTTTTCTAATAATAGTGTACTTATGAACCTATAAAAAGTCACAGTGTTGTTTTTTATTTATAATTTGGAAAACAATAGATCGGAAACAAAATATCCCTAAATAAATTTACTCTTCCTCGTTTATTGATTATTTAATTTAATTATTTAAGTGAAACAAAGGAATCTATCTAATAATCAATTTTATTGTGTTTGTTTTCGCTCTTTCGGAGAAGTAAAATTACAAAACTTTTAAAGTATCCAGGTTATGAACTTAACCGAGAGTTTTATCACATATAGTTTTTTACCAACTATAAAAATAGGATAATTTTTTTGAAGATTCAGTTTTAAGCCAATGTTATTTTCCACATCCTGATGACATAACATCACATATGAATAAAGAAGAAATTGTTGCCTTATTTGATGCCAGAAGATTATAAAAATTTTGTTTCTATTAGAAATGTCACTAAAAACAAAATCGATTACAGGGCTTTTAGTACATAAACCTAAGATTTTTTTTTTGATAATTTTCAGATATATTCAAATATGTGCAATAATCGCTGTGTTCTATAAATAGACATTTTTTAAGATTTATTTTCTGATTTTTTTTATTCGAGAATCATAAAGTCTAGAAGCTGAAAGTTCCCTTCAAAAGATTTTTCTTGTCATTAAAACATTAGCTGATCGTTTTTTATAGCAAATAAAATTACAGTAACTTTATAGTAAGCTTCTATTTAAAAATAAACATTGTAGTTCATTTAAAAAATATATATTATTTTCATTTACACCTTTGTTATGAGGCAATTGAATTAAACCTCGAAATCGTTAATTCATTGTCTGACCAATTTAAACAACAACACATTTATATCAACACTACACAGCTACAGAATTCTGCTAGACTAAATGAAAAATTGTTGATAAAATTACATTTTTATTATCAAAAATAAGGAAAAAAGGGTCACTGTTTTTTATTAATTTTTTCATTTATCTGATTACACTTTAATTTGATGAGAAATACATGACGACGATTGTATACGATTATTGTTAACAAGCCAATGTACTTCAAAAGTTAACAAAAATAATCGTTAGTAAATAGCTTTCTCAGACGCAATTCGTATTCATTCTGATATCGTTAATGAGTTAAAAAAAAAGAATGCAACAACGTTTGTTTTATCGGAATATTCTTAGGGTTTTTTCACGCTTAATAGAAATGTTTATTTTTATTTTTTTGTTAATATTTTGTACAATATGTAGCCTAAAAATTACTAACATTATTTACTTCTAAATTTGTAACATCTGTTATTCACAGAGTTATCCTCACTTTTACAAACATCAAAATAATTTATATTTTAAGCAAAGCAGGAACATATCTCGTATGAGCAAGTATTGTTTTTTATCCAAAAACAAAATTATTTTGGCATTGTATCCATTGTGATATGACATTCAAAATAATTTGGTTTTAATTTTAAAATGCCATCTTCAACTTTCCACGAACATTCATTGGAATCAGTGGCGGATCTATGGGGGGGCTTTCGGGCTGAAGCCCCCCCAAAACCTTTAAAAAATGTTTTGTAAGAAAATTTAAAGTTTGCTCAAAAGCACACAAGGCGTTTGCGGTTCCTTTACAGCGACTAGTGATGAAGACAATGACAGTGTTAGTTCTCAGACCATCACTCCAAGTCTCCAAACAAAAATTCCAACTGTGTCTCTGTCATTATTTATTCATGTCTAGCCAGTAGAACTACTCTGAAATATTAAATGTACGATGTACTTAAAAATAAATCCTTTTCACATTTTTAATCTACCTTTTATTAACTTTAATGTATTTCATTAGTAAATTAGTAAACAAAACATCCTGAAAACCTTTAATATGAAACACACGTTTTTACTCCATAAAACAACGTTAAACGTTTTGGTCGCTTCATTATATGAAAGTCCTTTCACAAAATATTCCCCTGTTCAGCCCCCTCCAAAATAAAATTCTAGATCCGCCACTGATTGGAATTTAGCCAATATATTTTAGTAACGCCCCCACGCCTTGGTTATTTTCTAAATTCACTGCCGAGTTAACTGTTGTAAAAAAAAAATGCTGTACTGACTTTTTGTGAAAATTTCATGGTTATATAAAATGTTCACACCATGTTCTAGCTAGAAGGGAAGAGGGAGGGTCATGATATGACACTTTAAATTTGACTTAGCGCCAACATATTAATTTTTAGTCAAATAAACATATTATATATTCGTAATCAGAATAACTTCTAGTTTTACACCACTTATAAAATTTCAAAAGATGAAGTTTTTCGACTCGTTAGTTTTGTCTCTTAACTATCGCAAGGTAATTTCTTTCTTTTTTATTACTACTATATTTTTGCGGGACAATACAAAGAATATAAAAGTAAAGATTGAAATATATTAGATTTAATGTCTTTCTGTGTAGACTGGTTGCGATTTAGATATATATATATATATATATATATATATATATATATATAAGCGCTTAAAAATATAGGGTCCTTGGTTTTCCTTACGGGCCCTAATAAAGAGAAATTGATGAAAATGCAATCCATCTTTTAATTTATTTGAATTGTTTCTCACATCTCACAAAAACTGCATTTAAAATTTAGATTTATTCGTCATAAAAAAAATGACGGAGGAGAGGGAACATTACATCTGATATTTAAATTTGGCCTATCGGCTACATATTAACTTTCTCATTAAATAAAAATACATGTGATTAATCAGAATAACGTTTTTAGTTTTATTTGATACTCCACATGTGATATTTCCAAAAACTATTTTTCAACTGGAGAGTTATTTCCTCTACCCCAAGGTTATTTTGTTTGATACCGCTATTTTTTCGTATTTGTGGGACAATACAAAAAAAAAGGTTAAATTTGAAATAAATCGTCCTGTCTGTCTAGACTGTTACTGACAGAAAAATAGACACGCGAGTGAAATTATTGGGGTTTTTGGTTTTACCTATGGATTCAATAAAAGAAGAAAATAACATAAAATAAAGATCCCTAAACTCTAATAGTCAGAAGAGAAGAATAGTTGGTCAAGAAAGGCTTAATAGGAAGGATGAAAGAGAGGGATCTAACCCAAGACTTATGAATAAAGGTGTAGATCCAGTTATGTCCCCTGGGGATTGCTACTCCCGTAGTCACTACAGGAGTCTCTTGAGGGTTGTAAAAGTTAAACCTCCTGTCAAAATTGTATACTACGAAGAGACTATGACGGAACGCTCTGCAGCGTTAATGTTTACTTTTATAAAACAAATCTCCTCGTGGCATGTTTGTAACTATAAGGAAATTTATCCTTGTGATAGTTGTAATTTGAGTACAAATTAAAGCAATGATCTTATTAAGCATATATTTCATTATGTTGTATAGGTTAATAGTGATGAATGGCTGTGATATTTCTACTAAGGATGATGTTGAATGTGGTCGGTGAAGTGGTTGTTAGATTAAGGGAGTTTTCTTAGGAGGAAGATGTAAACAATGAAAATGTGAAATGATGAATGTGATGTTGTTTGTGTACATTTGGAATGTCTGAAGTATTTTACTCGAAGACAAATAAAACGTTTAGAGCTCACACAGACTGTTTTACTATCTCTCTCTAAATAGAGAGAGACCTTGTTCCCTTGTTGTTTAAAGAGAAATACCTTTCGTTCATCATCAACTTCTAGTATTTCTAACGAGATCCCTGTTGAGCAACTTACTGAGCTAATGATGGGTTACCGCTCATTACTCAGTTGCCGTCCGTAACTTTTTAAATGCGCAGTACCCCAGATGTACTTCGACATTATAAACGTCCTGCCACCTTTCATATTGCACCTCAAATGAACCAGTTTCTGCGAGTTTTCTATGTATCCTTGCAAACATATTGCGTCTGAGAGCAGGACGTACTTCATATATAGGCCTATTGGAAGTCTGCAAGCTACTTTTCCCCGAATCTACAAATATTTTCTTTAAACAAACCATAAATAAACTATATGTTAGTATAACCTCTATTTATAAATTTATAAATCACAGTACATAGTTCAAATAGTGACTAAAAAATAACACTAAAAAAACAATGAGGTGTAACACTGAAATATAATCGAGCACTTTGACTGGGGCCATGTAACCAGAACTAAATGGTTTACGAGTACATATTAAGACAAGAAAGATGATTATTAGAGGTTTGGCAAATAAACGTATAAACCCAAAATTCTATTTATATTTGAGTCCTATACCGTCTTATTAGTTGTACTTTTATTTGACCAGATCACTAATTTTTATAATTATAAAAATCTTGATATTTTCTTTCATTTGTAGAGAATGATTACTGTATTTCATTCTGAGTATCATTTTATTTTTAAAAAATTTGTAAAAATATTATTCGTAATTTACCACTGTTAATAATCAATTAGAAAACCTAAATTAAAAATAACTTCATATTTATTTACTACTTTAATCTTTTTGGACGCAATAATTCTATGAACGAAAAAGTAAATTAGAGTATCACTTATATCATTAGAAAGTATATGAAACGTGTTAGTTTTTTTTTTTTTTTAAGTTTGAACACCTATAGGTATAGTCGTTTGTTTGTAATACAAATTTGAACTAACAAAGATTTCAAAATACTTACTTTATTAATTTTTGGAGAGCTTCTAAATAATGCACATTCACAGAAAAAAAAGATGATTCTGTTTTATGGTAAATTTAATGTAGCTTTTTCAAATGGGGATAATTTTAGTAGCTATTTTTAAAATAAAGTGTGAAAATATACTAAAAAAAAAAAAAAAAAAAAAAAACGGGAAAATTTATATCTCGGAAATGAAGCAAGGCAAGGTGGTGCTTGCAATGATAATTTTGTTGCAAATGAAGTGTACCATCACCCTTTTTATCCCACATTGTTGAACATTCATTATTTATAATCTAAATAATGTATGTTGTACTCAGTTTGGGTTTATATTTGTTCTATTTAGACAGGAAATGCCACTTTCCTGGAATTCTTTTGCCTCCTTCTCTCGTTATCAAACAAGACGAGTGAATTCAAGCCTTGTTAATTGCGGCCATTGTTTCTACAGACATAAACACTTTAAACTTAATTATATTATTTGTTTAATGTCTCGATAAATATAAAACTACTGAATTTAAACAAAATCGGGAACAAAAACGAATTATCTATTTATTTAATAGACTGATTTCCCTTATCAATATTTTACAAGCTTATTTATTGGACTTAAGAAGCAACAAAATTCAAAATCTGATACACAACCAGACCATCCAAGAGACTAATGAAGCCCAGTCTCTTGAGATGTTAAACTAAATCGGACATCCTCCGATTATTAGGCATTTGTCTCTTCAATATTTTAAAAGTTATCTATTTTTTTTAAAGTTTACTATGGAAATATTTTGTCTAAAAAAGGCGCTTTTTTCTTTAATAACTCTACGATTATATGATTATATGATTGCATGACAATTATTTATTAAAAGTTGTATATGGGCTTAAACTGGGGGAGAAGTACAAAGAAAGACATGGTTTAACTTTTGTAACCCGTTCCCCTTCACATATGGTTTACGCGAAGAATCGGCAAACACTGCCAAAAGACTAGTATTTTGAGAACATATTTAATAAACGAATTCGTTCAAACTATTGTTAAAAAACGTATTAAAACAAATATTGTGAAAATGGACAATGATTGTGGTACATTGGGTAGGTTTTATCACTACATAATTTGGCCATTTTCTGGTCATTGACATGTGTGAGTCATTTAAAAAAAATCCAAAATGTTGGTGTATATTGGAGTGAAATCGTAACCGCTCTAGATTTTACATAACAGATGTCCATTTACTATTCAAATACATCACAGAAAAGCCCTGAATATATTTTCATTGTTTGTGAGGAGGCTAAGTTTCTTAATACTCATACCTGGTGGCCTCCGTTAAGTTAAGTAAGAAGGTACGTAACTCAAAATATACAATTGGGAAAGAGGGTTGAATAATATTTTATTTGAAAGGCCACTCTATCCAAAATGAGTAAGCTCGTTTTACCATATTTATTGTTTCCCACATTGTTTAAAGACGTACCATTATCAAACGAATTTCAACATTCATTTTAATTTCCTTGAAAGTTTTATTTATCATAACACGATTCTCCTTTTTAATTAAATTGTATTCTCCTATACAATGTACGCATATATTAAATTTGTTAATGTGTGTTATATATTAGGTGTTTAAACAAAATGACGGTTATAAATGTGGTTACCAACCCGTTTACGATTGTAACCCATTTTGGGTTAGGCTGGATGTATCGAATTTTCATTGTTCATTTTTTCATCACAGTAACCACGTTAAAATGCTGTAAATATGACTCTCCATTTGAAATGTTAATGTTGAATTACACTATTTTGGTTATTCTTAAAGAGAATGCACGAGATTTAAATACTCCTCCCAACATCAATGAAAACACCATAAGTTGTACGTCTGTTTTAATTCAGGATCTTTAAAATAAAATTTTCAAAAAAAATTCTGTTCGTTTAGAAATATAAATTTGAAAGGCTCGCCAAAACTATGTCTTGAAACAATGCTTTGTAAACATTTCGTAGCCCCAGGTTTTCTTATGTCGACGCGACACTATCAACATGCATATTATGAATAAATTAACAGTTATATTTCCAATTAACTGTAAATTGCATCTACTTCACTGATAACTATGGTTTACAGTTTGTTATTGTATAAAGCATCACTAATCACGGTTTCTCTTTGAAAGCAAAGGGGGTTAAACTCTGTTTTATATTAAATTAATGAAACCACTAAATACGGCCACGGACATCAACAAAGACAGAAATACGTCGGGTATGACGTCATGGCTATTTACAGCGTCAATAACTTGGACTTGGTAGATTTACTGCCCAATATCAAACAAGCGCTACATCTACCTCAGCTGTTTTATCGGACACAACCTATTTTTGCTCACCATTACAGTACTTTAATGTCAGACGGTCAATGGCAAGACCTTTATACTGTAAGCAAAGTCATTACTGTATTTTCAAAGACATTAAGACCCAGCTCTAGTGCAATAAAAGTGTCGAACACTCTGAAATAGTTTTCCATTATACATGACGAAGTGATCTAAGTTATAAAAGTTATGTACATTCTATGGCTCTAGTTCTAAAACATAACTTGTGGACAGCGGCTTCCAACTTGAACAACAAATGTAAACAAAAATAAAATAATTAATTTTACATTATTTTATATTAGGTAACCAGCAAATGAAATGGTTAAAAGCATGCACATTTTATAATCTCCATAACAAAACAAGGTACTAAAATTTATGATAATATTGAAATCTGATTGGAAAATAATCTCTTGCTCCAATTTTAACAATTTAATTAAACAGAGATTTATTTTAGTGATTTGATGATTACTTAACCTAACCTAACCTAACCTAACCTAACCTAACCTAAACTAACCTAACCTAACCTAACCTAACCTAACCTAACCTAACCTAACCTAACCTAACCTAACCTAACCTAACCTAACTTAAGCTAATATTACTATTTATTGGTTACGTTTTAATTGTCGGAATTGTTTAATAATTTCAACAGAGTAAATATTTGTCACAGCAAAGTTAAATAATAAAAGCTGACACATTTGTCGTCTGTTATGTTTGTAAATCGTATCATTCGCTTGGCACAAGTTTGTTTTATATAAACTTGCCTTACTACTCTCTCGACATACATTATGCATACGGTTTATAATTTTATCATAAACATATTTACTGTCTCACACACGCCTAGTTTAGTAGTTTTTCTAATTTAAAAATTTAATTAAAAGAAAAGCATTATTTCGGTGTGAAAAAGTTCAAATCGTGTTTTGACGTTTCAAATATTATGTACCATATAAATGATGTCCGGCTCTATACACTCATTAAGGATATTTTGGAAATTATCTTGTTCGTTTTTCAGCGTTATTTCAAGCATTGTCTCAAGAATGGGTGGTCTAATTGAGTTATCATTTTAAATTTGATAAAAGATATCTAACGACAAAGGAACTAATTTAAAACGGTTGGAGATGAAAGTGAATGATGGGGAGGGGAGAAGATAGTTCTGATTAATCCAAATTTGTATGACTGATACGGGGTTGGTGTGTCATAGAATGATATTTTAATATAAATCGCTCGAGGAACTGCAGTTACACATTGAGTAATAAAACTTTAATAATTAATTATTTATTTAAGATATTTGTATTTTAATGACAACATTGATTTTTCACGAACTTAAAATATATTTTATTGACCGGTTTGGATGAAAGTTATAATATCTACTTATTTAAATTAATTGTGATTGTGTTTTACCTCCGTATTTACGTACATGATTACACACCAAAATCTTTACAACCTTATTTCCCATTTTAATCTTTAAAGGTACTAAAAATTTCGATAACCCTTCAGTTTCAATCTTTAATATCTAACAATCAAACACACACACAAAATATCTTCGTAATGTTTGGCTGATCTCTTAAATTGGTTGTGTTATGTGCACTATAAATTTAGTTTTTTAAAAATATTTTTACTATTTAAAATTTGTTAGTAAATAAATGAGAAGAATAACTACATAGTTGATAAACTTCAAAAAGTAACCCGTAAATTTATTTGAGACAAGTAAGTTTGGGAGATTTGGACTAGTCCCAGAACATGTTACTAGTATGATTACTGTCCCACTGTCAGGTTATCGTGTGCTTGAATTTTTGTTGTTGTTTATTTCGACGAAAAAAGTTATACATTTCATTGAAACTTTCTATTTTTTCCCCTTTTGAAACTGTAACATATATCACAATGAGTAATTCTATACTCATACATCAGACTTGAAATAAAATTAAGTGATAGCCAAAATAGCTTCTTAATTAAATGAAAAATATTGTTAATAAATTATAAAAAAGTCAAATAAATAGTTAGTACGCGTAAAGAATTTAAGATAATGTACATGTTAATAAAATGCATCGGAATATGTAAAAAGTTGTTCTTATAAGAAGAAACACCGTTTCGGTTATTTAGCCATTATCATTTCGAAACGCATTATATGATACCATAATAACAAAAAAAAATATAATAGACTTTATCCCGCTACCTTTTCCCAGTGATAAACCAGTTATCATTTAAATGATAAGCAACATTTCAGTGCAAGACAGTGGACCCACCGAATATGATTTTTTTAAAGTATGTTTCATGAATAATTTTATTTAAATGTTTGTGAAAGTTTTATGTTATGTGTTCCAAAACAACGGAGAACTTCCCAATAATAATACTTGATAATGGCTGAATACCCGAAACAGCCGTCGTTTTAAACTACACGACATTAATAATTGTCTATTGAAGTCGGTAAATTATAATATCATACTAATGTAAACAATAGTCGTAATGGCAACAAGGAAAATATATAAAATTAAGGTTACTTAGATTATTTAAATTTCTGGAATGAGTTTCAAGAAAATGTTTCCAATATTAATCCTACTGTCCCAGGAAAACAGTTTAGATCATTTCCAGAATGTCTTCTTCCTGTTTGTTAAATGTTTTCTCTCATTAATTTATTGAAATTGTTACTAATTGCCTGATTTTCATGCAACTCATCTTTTGTATGTCTTTTGTCTCTGCAACCCTCAAAATTAGAAATTATTATTTAACGTCAGTATGGATGTAAAACGTAATATTTTCAAATAAATAATTATGTTTTTTTAAGAAATAGAAATGTAATTTGAAATATTATTCTTACTCACGTAATTGTCATAATCATATATTTCTTTTAAAACAGTAGTAAGGATTTTTTTTTTGTAGTATCTCTTGCCCGTCTGTTTGTCTAACCTTCTCATTTTGTAGAAATTAAACATCTCAAAAAATTGTGACGTCATTGACTCAATCGATCATGTTATTTATGGCGGATTTACACATTTATGTTTTAATCATTTAAGTTGAAATTGGTTTGGTTTCAAATAATCAATTGGAAAATCACGTCTTGGATAATGTATATATATATATATATATATATATATATATATATATATATATTATTCCAACCCTCCTCCCTTCAGACTTTCAAAGTTCGGTATTGGCTTTGTGAATCTGTTTTAATACTTGCAATCCATTCTGCCTTTACAATACGATGTAATTTGACTCGTGTCTGTGTCTTTTGAATGTTTTGAATAGTTTATTAAGTCCACTTGAGTGGGATTAGTCTAGCCTCCATACAGACATAACGAAAACACTGGAATAATGTGAGACTACAATTATTCTCTTAGTTCTCGTCTTGTCTTTTGTTGAGAAACTTTAAACTGTTCAAGTGTTTCAAAGAAAATTTAAACAAGAAGTAAAATGTTCATGATTGATAACAGTCTGCTTCAACTTTCAGTCCGTTTAGGTTTTGTTGTCTAACCTAAAAACAAATAGAATGAATATTATTCCTTAAACTGCAAGTGAGGTAATCAATTTGATGAGGTAAAAAATATGGTTAAAAGTGAAACGTTAATGTAAAAAAAAATATTACGTCATAATTGAAATAAATTTAAGATACAAAAATCGTACTTAATATGCAAAAGTATTGGTTGTAGAAAAGGATTACAATAGAACGTCGATAATCCGGATTAATTGGGATCGGACCCCATCCGGATTATCAAATTATCCGGATTATCGAAATTACATTAAAAAACGGCCAGCACGCACTATTTGAGAAAAAAGTTTTTAAAATTGTATTATTTTCTATTATTGGTAGGTAGAGTATAAGGTCTATAACTTAAAAACATGTTTTTCAAGCACTGTATCGTATTTTATTTACAGTAACATGTGTACAACGTACAGTAAAAACATCAGACACTACATATTCTTGCTAGAGACGAATCCGAATTATCGACGTTCTACTTACTGTAGTTAAAAAGGTCATCCTAATGAACTCTATACTGAGATATGAAAACGGTAGAACATGTTAATAAAAATCACATCAAGCAGTGAAAATTTTTAATCTGTTTGGAAAGAAATTTTGTATGTTTTTATAGCAAATTTGAAGTTTCTAAAAGAAGATCAAGGCATTTCCACACCCCTGAATTAATTAGTAACATTTTACAGTGTTTTCAGCACTCTCTTTCGCTAGTTCCATAGCGACTCTTAGTTGTGTAGTACAAAAAGAGATATATTTACAATCGGTTTTTAAACTTCGTTCAGAAATACAAAAAATCTTCAAAACTTTCACAAAAATTTGTCAATCGCTCTTATACATACTTTTCACCATTTCGACATTCATTGGCATAATCTCAAAAAATAACAAGTTGGCAGTTTATTGTTTTATAGCTTATTTTGACAATAGTCTGTGTTTACAATTATCGATCCTTAAATATGGACACTAACTTACTCGATTTATACACGTTTACTCAAATATATTTCAGACAAGTAGTTGAGATATAAATCTTTAATCGTGATCATTCCTGCTAGCTTTTCATAGTTGTTAGTAAGTCTCTAAATTATCGTTTTCTAGTTTCGTCACATAATTTGAATGTCCAACGGATATTAGTTATTTCTCATCTTCAGAATCGTATAAGTCTAAATTTATTAATTATGTTTATTTATCTGATTTGGATAAAAAAAAAAAACATCAACAAGGATATAAGACGCAGGAATACGAACGTAACTCTTTACAAAACATTAAAGAGAAACTGTTTAGGTAAAACTCACTTTTTATTTTAAATAAATAAAATCGCCAATTTTCACTCCCGTAAACATACTTAAATATCTCAGTTATAATCCTCATTTGTTACCAGAACACAAAACTTGTAACACTCTATACTCACTCCTTGTGAGTGGGACAAGGTTTAGGAATGAGAATTATGACAGGCATTGGGATATTCTGTTGGTAAGTTTATTGGTTGTGTAATTTTTATTTTAATAAACTTTATTATTTGTTTTTTCCCACATGTTTTGTTGAATATATTTATGTGATACATTTTCAAGACATTACAATGATGATTTAAAATATATTTTTTAATATTTTACTATTTAGTGAGAGAGTAATAAATACATCTGTTAGATGTGTTCAATTCATTGACGAGTTAATAGAGTAACACAATCTCTTCAACACAGAGTTGGCAGTGTCCAACAACATTAAAGTATTTATACAATCGAGACAATAAGCTATTCCAGTCAGTGTTGAATAAGACGCAAGAACTATTACTTGAACAGAACATTACTTAATTCATCGTGACATGTACAAAACTTCATTGTGCTTCGTGAGTGTATGATGGAGGTATAGGCCTAATTCAGTTTATGTAACTGTAATAAAAGGAATGTCATGCTATTTTAATATTTACATATTAATATAATGGGTTGTGTTTGTGGTAATCATCATCTTGTGGGATATAATCTAGCTCGTTCACGCTCCGTTCATGAAACAAAAAGTGAATATTAGTGCCTTAGTTTTTCTCTTATGTTTTTAAATAAATCTTCGAAAAAATGTGAAGTCGGCAACGATTTTTGAAAATATTTATACCTTGACGTACTATAATATTTAAACTTCCCTCAGCGGCTCTCTTTGAAGAGCAAACCTGACGAACCTTAACTCTGTGTTCTTCATAAAGTCTTGTATTTGACTTCTCTCTTTCATCTTTCCCACCAGGTCTCTAAGGACTGACTTTAATTCTCTTCCGACTACTTCTCTATTAAGATATTCGAAGGCTAGGGGTCTTTATATTATACTCTTTTCTTCTTCCATATCGGATAAGACGACTATGGTCGAGGGATTTTTCGCCTTTAAACAACAAAGACATATATAAAATCAAACTCTCTTGGCCTCCAATGTTCGTCTGTGGTCCTGAAAAAATCGTTAGAATTCATCACATATAATCCTAAAAGTCAATTGAATGTGTTGCATTGTCATTTGGCAATATCTATGAAAATAAATATGAAAAATATCTATAACTAACGGAATTTCGATCATATTAACTAAATATACCCAATTAAGTCGTAAACACATTTGTAGTTTTATTACTACTCAAAAAATCGGCAAAAAAGGGCTCTTAACCAGACCATAAACTTTTATCCCTAGTTAGAGAACTTCTAGAGCAACCAAACAATATAACCTTTCGTTGCTCACACTGTGTTTAGTGAATTTACAGCTGTATATAACTATGCAGGAAAAACTTTACTTTTTTTTTAATGTTTGTTCCTCATTTATGAGGAAATCAAACGTTCTAGGTTAAAACACTTGGTCTCTACATCTGTCTTATTGAGACTAGGCACAGATATTCTTACAGTACATTACAGTTTTCAAAAATGAAAATTGAATGCAAAACGGCAACAGTTTATAATCTTATTCCACAAATAATATACACCTGTAACTCGTAGCACGATCTGCTAGAAATCATTTTATACAGATTAACATTCTACTTTCAACGATGCCATGATTTAAAACCTTGTGTTCACAATGCTATTCTAATTTTCTCAATACTCATCGAATAAATTTACCTCAAACGAGAAGCACTGTTTATTTCATTGGTTTCTGTATTTTCTATTCATCATTTGTTAAAGTAAAGAAGAAATATTTTAATAGAAAAATAGGTCTAATTGATACATACCCATACTATGTCTCTTTACCAACAAGTCTTTTCATTTAATGTTCGTTTTAACTCCTGCATCTATTATTTGTTTTAGCCTTTTATATATATTTATGTCGAGTAATGTACGGAGACCGAACAATACTAACTTTGCCAACGTTATCCAACAACTTTAGATAAAGTACAAATTTTATAACATTTAAAAAACTTTCCAAAATACCAGAGTAAAATACGAAGGACCAAATAGTGTTGTGTTCCCATAATACAAGTGATATTCTCCTTCTTTGAAAATATACACGGACTGCAAGGATTCGTAGAGAGTGTATTTAAAAGTTACGCTCGGTTAGGTTAAGTAGAGTATCTTATCTCCATTTTTTATATTTTGTAAATTCATAGTGTTATATTTTATTATAACATTGAAAGGAGTTAAAATATTACCTCCCCAATTTAGTTAAGTTTAGTTAGTTAAAATTAAAAAGAATACCCAATTTTTTTGGTACTGAGTTTATGAAAAATGGGGGCTGTCAACGTCGTTAAAACAAATGTACGTTTGCAGCAGCAATTTTCGTTAGTCTGAACCTTTTGACATTCAATACACATTTGATCTTATCGTAACGACGCTACAGCTAGAACAAATATATGACAATTAACTAAATATTGCTCCTTGTTCAATAATAACTATGGTTTGCAGTTTGTAATAGTGAAGCATTACTAACCACGGATTCCCTTCGAAATCAAAGAGGGATAAACTCTATTTTGTAATCATTAATAGGACAGCTAAATACTGTGTGGAATATGAACACAGACAAGGTTAGACTCTTCTCTTTCATCTTTCCTACGCTGTCTCTCTTGATCAACTCTTGTTCTTTTCCAACCCTGACGCTATTAGAGATTCGAGGGTTGGGGTCTTTACAACATGCTTCTTCCTTTTTGTATAAGATGATGATTGACCGAGTTTTTTTTCCATTTAACAACCAAAAAATAATAAACACAA
Source organism: Aphrophora alni (assembly GCA_963513935.1). Taxonomy (NCBI): domain Eukaryota; kingdom Metazoa; phylum Arthropoda; class Insecta; order Hemiptera; family Aphrophoridae; genus Aphrophora; species Aphrophora alni. The sequence continues at coordinate 92,202,445 of OY740770.1, forward strand.
AGACAGATATACGTCGGCTAAGATGTCATAGCTTATCTTGACGATTTACAGTTTCAATAACTTTGACTTGGTAGATTTACTGTTCAATATTAAATAAGCGCTGAATCTACCTCAGCTGTTTTATTGGACACAACTTATTTTATTCACTATTACATTATTGTCAGGCGTCAATGGCAAGACCTACATAATATAAACAAATTTATTACTGTATTTTAAAAGCCATTATTACAGTTAGACCTAAATATAATTTTGGTTCTAAGGTTTACTACAGACACTACTGATCAAAGTATATAGGTAATTTAAAAAAATAATAAATACAAGTTGATTTTTTTCCTATTTTTAAATTTGTTCTGAAGCCAGATTGGTCAAATAAGTACGAAATACTACTATTTTATAATGTTCGTAAATTTGTTCTAATGCGAAAACTCAAATTATAAGGCACCAATCTATTAAAATCTCGCATAAAATATTGCAATACCAAATTTCATCAAAGAAATATTTAAAAAAATTACTGAAGTTGTTATGTTAGACCAATGGGGGGGAGGGGAGATAAACTTTTTGAAAATTGGTATTTATCGGAAGCTTTTGATGAAAGTCTTAATAATTAATTATGTTTATAAAATTCTATATTTAAAGGTGATATCAATTTCTGCTTATTAACCAGTTTGGCTGAAGGTTGTAAAAGACATACATTTTTAGAAGCATGTTTGTTGACAAAACATTTCACACAAAAATTAGGGCAGACAAGATGGCCGGACAAATTCTTTCCTTTGGTGGTATTTTTATGCACTATGAAGTTAAATTTTGATCTTAAATGTAAAAATTATTATTAGGTAAACGACGTAAATAATATTAAAATATTTATCATGTAAAATATAAGGAAGGTGGGTTTCAACACAACTACATTTCATCCCTTAGAAGTATACACAGAGAAACTTTATAAACAAAAAAGTCGTTGTTTGTTTATTCTAATGTATTGTTAATTTTGAGAAGAAAAAAACTTTACAAAGATTATTTGTATATTGAACAAATATTTGGATAAGCTTTATTTTTCGTTTAATATGGATAAATATAGCTATATCACAACTCTTTAATAATGGTGAGTTGAAATGATATGTTATTTCAAAGTTATGTTTTGGAAGTTATTCCAAATTTATGTTTTTGTAAGAATTATTATTTTTAATTAAAGTACGTAAACAAATAATCAAATTAAAATTAATAGATATAACAATTAACTCTAAAAGCAGAAAGAACAAAAATAGACTTACTTAAGAAAAACATATTTTTGTGAATTATTAATATTATAATTATTGAAATTGTTTGCATTATTATACTTGTAATTATAAATTTAATTATTATAATTAAAAATTATCTTTTAAGTAAACTTTGCAAAAGAAAATCATCAATGCCACAACCAAGGGTATGTAAGTAAACTATGTGTAGAACGTGATGACGAAAACAGACAGCTTTGAATCAACGGAATTAGTCGTAATAATCGTTTGCTAGATATAAATACAATGTATGTCTGAATGATTCTAGTGAGTCCAAGAAAATAATTCTAGTGTACTCCCCCTATCCCCAGGCTTTGTTTACTTGATTTTTGTTGTTACCTATTTTGCCAAAACCGTAATTAGTTTCCTTATTACTTTTTTCTTTTTCGTAGTAGAAAATGGAAAATATATCACGTACAGCAATGCTTTACTTTTAGATTTCATTTGAAAAATGGAAAACTGGAATGTTTTGTGATATCTAAAATAACTACTTACTTAAATAAACATACACGCAAACGTATATCGAAAGTGACCAATAGATAGTAATATATTGTACACATTATAAATTGACAGAATGGATATATATATATATATATATATTTAACATGCATAGTTTTTAAAACATACATGAAGCTTATCTTTAAAAAGAGCAAATGTTTTAGAAAATCAAAAATAATCAATATTACAACCTTGATTTATGAATAATATTTACGGATTTATTCTATGTCGGCAGAAAACGGAGACAGTAGATTTCTTTGATTCAGCGGAATTAATAAAATTATTGTTAAATAGTTAAAATAGTTTGATAAAATTTAGTGTAACTAAAAAAGTGTTGAATTAGTTCCCGTAAATTATTTGGGTGATTTAAAATAAAAATGTTTCACCATTGAGCCTTTCTTTCCTAGGAAAACAGTAGCTTGGCCATTTTAGAAATATCTTAAGATTTTGAAGTTTTTTTTTTTTTTTTTTTTTTTTCAAAAATTAGAGACCAGAGAGATTGTTCAGTTTGAAGATAAATGAGTAATAATAAAATGTAATAATTTAAAGCTTATAGCTTTCATGGTGAAAGGTGGGAAGGAGGTGAAAATTACTATACCACCCTTTAGAAACGAGTGGTTGAATGAATAAAAATTGTGTGACATGAGTGTTTTACTGTTTGATTGGATTTTAGTCGAAATTACTCAAGGAGTTAGTTCTAAAAATAGCAGTGGAATATCTTAAATTTGTTATTTTTACCCGATTCTTATACTCATAATACCAAAGTATTTTGGAGCGTTGATTTCGTATTGGACATCATATTGGATGTCCTTGGACTGTAGATACCACACAATTGAAAACAAAGAAAAAATATAATGTTATTATTTATTATCACATTTTAATGACACTAATATTGTTTATGTTTTTTAAACAAACGATCGGTAATTTTGAATCATTTTCTTTGTTTTTTAGGAAATTGGCGTAATCATACATTTATTTGTAGTTAGAACAAATGTTTATCCTGGTTTACAGTGGAACACACATATTTACCTAATTTATTGAATTATGTCTGTTTTAATGTATTGTTTGATTTAAACTAATTAACTCTAAAGTCACGTCCTAGACAAATCATACATTCCGATCTGAATGTAAGCACCCTCTCTTCTTATGATTTTCAATGTTCTGTGAAGGTTATTGTGAATCTGCTCTGAAATTTGTGATCTATTCTGATTTTACAATAAGATATAATTTGACTCCTGTTTGTGTTTTGATACAGTTGAATGTTTTGAATAGTTGATTAAGTCGGATTCAGACGGTTTACCCTCGCCTTTATATAGACGTTTGCTTTAATTAATGAGGGATTGCTACAGTTTACGGATCTCTTTGTCCTCATATGATCGTTGTTGACAAATTTAAATACATTAGCGTGTTTGAGAGGACAATGTTCTTAATTGATATCAGTCTAGGATTGTACTGTAGATTTTATTGATCTAACCTGATAATATGTATAAAGAACAATATTTTAAAAGGCACTGATGGTGTTACATTACATAAAGAGTGATTCTTGAATTGAAAAATATTTCGTTTTAATTAAAATAAATTTGGCATACAAAGAAAAATCATACTTAGATGCAAATTATCGGGTATAGAATCAGTTTGAAACAAAACACAGGTGAAGTTATTTTCAAAAGAAAGTTTAGATGTAGATTTTTTGGCAAAAACTTTAATTATTTGTTTGTACACTTTGAAAATTGAAAAAAAAAAGTTGAAATAAAATAAGAAGATAAAACTTGATAGAATTTCGTTTTATAATAAAAATTCTAAAAAGGATGTTTAAAAACACTGATACATTTGCAAGATGTTTTTTTAGTAGACCTAATATTTTCCGTTAGTTCCTTAGTAACATTTATTTACATAACCCTTATTTTAAAAACTTTCTTAACTCTTACATATATATATATATATATATATATATATATAACAGATTTATTAAAATATACAACAAGTTGAGAAGGAAGGCCAACTATTCGGTCTTTCTATTTTTCAGCCTGGAGAAATTTATTGGGAAAATCTCAAAGAAAATTTGTTTCATCTTTTATTTCAATAATTATCGGTATTTCTATCTACTGATTCTGACTTTTTTACACAAATGTTCTTGAGTTATTAAAATATATACGGAAATAAATTACGGCACCTTATAGAAATTATGGTTCCTTTAGAAGTCCAATAACACAAAGCAAACAGTTAACCAATCAGATAATGCAACAAACTTTGATTATTGTTGTTTAAAGGCAAAAAAATTGCTTGGTCATCTTCGCCATATAAAATAAGGAAGTTGAGCACATGCAATTTATACCTCTAACCTTCGAATAGCATCAGGGTCGCAAAAGAACAAAAGTTGGTAAAGAAATTTTGAAAAAAAAGGGAATTTAACTTTAAGACTACGTGAAGAAGCGACAATCCCTCGAGATTATTTCCGTACTCACTATAAATGAGGGCGTGAAGCGGTTTGACTAGATTACATCATCAGTATATTGTCTTTATTGTTTATCATTCCTGCCAGGTTTTCACAATTTTCTTAAGTGCCTAGCGATATTTTGTTTCGTTATGTGCTTTTAGAGTCTCTTTGGCGATTTCCAGTTAAATCTCAATTTCATAATCTTAAAAGTGTGTTTTTAAATAAATAATGTTTTATTGAAGATGGAATCACCTCAAAAAGCATCAGACTATCGTATGTCAGAGCCAGACAATCGAACTTATATACTTACGATTAAAAACTGTCAGTGTTTTTAATATATAACTTTGTAATCAAAATAAAGTTATACTACTACTTTTATATAGTTTGTCCCACGCGTTTGATTTTCTACTAATTTCTTATTCGTCAACTGATTTTTTTGAAACTTTATAGCCTTTTTAATAATGTTTCCTAAACTCCTGTGCGAAAATCAACACTGTTGTTTATAGAAATAAAGTGGCGGCAACACAAACACAAATCTCTCTATACTTTTATGTATTTTACTCTTGCAGGTTTAATTGTTGAACACCTGTTAGATTCATATTAAACAACAAATAAATTAAAACGGAAACATATATCCTAATTTTTGTGAGTATAATTTTTTTAAATCCTTTTTATTTTTTAAAGTTGAGCAAAAAGAAAAGTGTTGTGCGTGAACCATTGTTTTTAATAATGTTGCAAAAGCAGTTTGACAATTTTTTATTGCCTTCATAGATGTTAATCCACCAACCACACATTCAGTAATAAATGAAAAGATTTGTTGTTGGAAACGGGAAGCGTAGTGAAAATGTACACTCGACATCTTTATAAGAGAAGAGAAGAGCAGGTATGCCCTTCATTACTCAGTATTTTATTTAAACCAAAATCACATAGAAAACTACAGCTTAAAACGAAAGTGCCCAAATCTTTAGTACAGAGAATTGTAAATAAAAACAAAATTAAATTTTACAAAAGCCATCTAATCCATAACCTAGTTGGAGATGATGCGGACAGAATAATGGAGCTCTGATCTGGCACTAATGAGTTTCATGAGACTGATCCTGATTGCTATACTCTTATTGTTTTCTTAGACGAGTCGACTTACTACCGCAATGGTATTGTAAATAAACATAACTCTAATTATTACAACACCCAAAGCCCTCACGTTGTTGATGAGAAACTTCTTAATCACATGAAAGACTGGGCGGCTGTGACTGCTAATGTCAATCTTATGACATTTGACACGACACAGTGACTAGAAATAGATGTGTACAAGAGTCAAATCAACAACCATTACCCCCATTTTACGGTTCCAGATATGCCCAAGCTATTTTGCAACAAGATGATGATTCGCCCCAATATGTCAAACAATTACTAAATATAACAATCTCTAAATTAGTTGGTTTGGTCGTGGATTGGCCATCCCGGTCTTCTGATTTAACTGTCTGTGAATTTTCCTTATGGGGCTATTTAAAGGGACAAGTGTACACCCATAGTTTCAACAATGATGAGCGTTATCGAAGAGGAACTTCTTCGGTTTCAATGTACTTTACAAAGGGCGTACGAGGCTTCTGTTAGGCGTTGCTATTAGTGTGTCGCTGTGGCTGGTTGTAATAATTGTAATGTTTCGATTATTTTGATTAGAAATTTTGATCAAGTTTTGCTGAATATATTTTAACTTAAAAACTGATATTGTGGCTATTTAAATTCATTACGTTGATAGATAATAATCACGTATGTTTTCAGTTCATTGAATACAATAGTTAGTATAGCAGCACAATCTCTCCTATACAGCATTAAAGAGTATTTTAACAATAGGGATAATAAGCTACTCCAGTCAGTGTTGCATATAGATACTGTACGTGAACAGAACATGGTTTATCGTGACATACACATCTGTATGATGTCAACTTGGTCATATATTTATTACACAAAGAAAAATTGATACTTTTGGAAGCTGTACGTATTATTGTTTTCCATATCTGATTATGGTAAAGCATCTTCATGTGGTATATAGTCTAGCTTATTTATGGATTGAATATTTATGTTACAGCTCCAAAAATAAGAAGCAATTTTAGTTTTGTTTTAATGAGGGAAACCTCGATTTTAGAAACTATTTTAATATAAACACAAAGCACGGGCACTAATTTAAACAAAGCAGCAAATGACTACCAGCTACCATCAATAACAATAAATATGAAATTTAGGGCTGAGAAATTACATATGATCATTATTTTTATCCCAAATTTAAGATATGTATATATAATTAAAACCCCCACTCTAAAATATAAATTTCCAATTTTTTTCAACGCCATAGATTCTAACGGTTGGATTTATAAATATTAAAAAAAAATCGACGGTTAAAAAAGTTTCAAAAAGACACGTTCTATTAACAACAAGTTGTTGTTACTATATAAAAAAAACGAAGTTTGTTCTATACTGGAATATGGCGGTGATTTTTCAAAACTTGAATAACAGATTTTTAATTGACATTATAACTAGGGAAGATTTCCCTTTTAATGTTTTTGATCTCATATAGATTTAGAAATCCTAGTGGTGGTCATCTTGTGTTGATCACCCTGTATATTAAAGTACAACATCCAAAAACCTGTCAAAAATACTCTGTGTACATTTCGTAGCTTCGGTCTTCTTATGATGAGACAACGCCTGCAATATGCATATATCAATTCACTATTAAATATTGCATCAACTTCACTGATAACTATGGTTTACAATCCGTTATAGTAAAAAATTACTAAACAGTGGTTCACTTTGAAAGCAAAGGGGGTTAAACTCTGTTTTATATTAAATTAATGAAACCACTAAATACGGCCACGGACATCAACAAAGACAGAAATACGTCGGGTATGACGTCATGGCTATTTACAGCGTCAATAACTTGGACTTGGTAGATTTACTGCCCAATATCAAACAAGCGCTACATCTACTTCAGCTGTTTTATCGGACACAACCTATTTTTGCTCAACATCACATTAATGTCAGACGGTAAATGGCAAGACCTTTATACTCTAAGCAAAGTTATTACTGTATTTTCAATAGCCGTTAATACGGTGAGACACATATCTAGGGTAATAATAGTTCTGAACACTCTGACATAGTTTTCAACAAATTGTATACATGATGCAGTGATCTAAAGTCCAAATGATAAAATCTGTGAACATTGTATAACCATGGTTCAATGTCTTAGAATACAGACTGCAGCAATCAAGGTATATCAAACAATTTTTTTTTTAAAATGAATAGAAGTAGAATTTGGTGTTATTTTAGATTTGTTTCCAGCAAGTCGGTCAAACAATTACAAAATACTCCTATTACATAATGTTCATGAAACTGTTGTTATGAAGCTTTTTAACCTAAAGCGCAAACGAATGTGTTAAAATCTCTTGCTGGTACAACCTAAACTACAAGAAAAATATAAAGATACATTATAAAGATATAATATAAAGACATAATATGAAGATACAATATAAAGATATAATATAAAGATACAATATAAAGACATAATATAAAGATACAATATAAGTATATAATATAAAGATACAATATAGAGATACAATATAAAGATACAATATAAAGATATAATATAAAGAAGCTTTTACGTTTGTTTTCTGGTGTTATGTTTATGTAAACATTTCATTCACGTTATAGCCTACAAGATTGTATTATCTAAACTCACTACTTTAACTAAATACATTAAGCGTGACACTTGTCACTTTCACACGAACATGTTTACTTTCTGTCACACACTTAGTTTAAATACTTAAATAAAATATTGTTTATTTTAAATTACATAATAAGAGGAAAGTATTATTAAGAATTAATATTATTTAAGTGGAAATTTTCGAAACGTTTTCGAATTTTTTTAATAATACAAACTATATGTGTTTTGTCTGTTTGTGTACACTCATTAGGACTATTTTTAAAATTGTGTTGACTTGTTTGTATTTCCTCAAAAATTATGCCCTGATTAAGTAATCCTTTTAACCTTGATAAGCGTTTGATATCCAACGAACAGCATCAAAGTTGGGTTAATTAACTCAAAAAAAGATAGTAGAGTTGAGACCAAATTTTGATGATTATGGTGTAGGTATACTAATACCTTTGGTGATGATAATGGTGTAGGTATACTAATACCTATGGTGATGAGTATGGTGTAGGTATACTAATACCTATGGTGATGATTATGGTGTAGGTATACTAATACCTATGGTGATGAGTATGGTGTAGGTATACTAATACCTATGGTGATGAGTATGGTGTAGGTATACTAATACCTAGGGTGATGAGTATGGTGTAGGTGTACTAATACCTATGGGGATGATTATGGTGTAGGTATACTAATACCTATGGTGATGAGTATGGTGTAGGTATACTAATACCTATGGTGGTGATTATGGTGTAGGTATACTAATACCTATGGTGATGAGTATGGTGTAAGTATACTAATACCTATGGTGATGAGTATGGTGTAGGTATACTAATACCTATGGTGATGAGTATGGTGTAGGTATACTAAACCTATGGTGATGAGTATGGTGTAGGTGTACTAATACCTATGGGGATGATTATGGTGTAGGTGTAAAATAATGCGAATACAATCTAAACCTCTCGAAGTGTTGTAGAGATATATTTTTGAAAATTTGTATTTATCTAATCGGTTGCTTTTAATGAAAGTTTTAATAATTATTAATAATGTATTTTATAATTCTGCGTAACATCGTTTTTTTATGGGCCTAAAGTTTGTATTTATTGACCAGTTTGGATGAATATTGTAATATTTATGTGTATAAAGTAAATGTGACCTACGTTTTTACATGACACAAAAATCAAGGTAGGTCAAGATGACTGAGCCGATATTTACTTTGGATGTGTTTGTGCACTTTGAAGTGAATTTTTTAATTTTTCTTATTTAAAAATTAGTTTTAAAGTAAACAACAACAAAAACATAAAATAATTTCAAAACACTTCAATGAAATGACCATAAAGAAGTTCGGAATGGTTTTCAATAGGCACGTAAATATACACGGACAAACTTAATACAAAATATCATTTTATTGTTTATGTCTCCAGTTGCAATATAGTATGAAACTAAATTAAATATAGTATACCTATATATACATATACCTGGATTTCCGTCATGCAACTTGTGTTGTAGTTTACACTACGCGTTTCGAGAACAGGTTCTCATCTTGAGGTGTAATGTTTACTCACGTGTGAGCACGTCAAACAAAAATAAAAAGTACAAGCACACACACATACACACAAATCACAACATAAAATATCGCACTGCACATTATAATAAAATTGTTTAAGTATTGTATAAGTACGGTACACTTAAAAACCAAAAATACGGAAATATGTATAAAAATGTTACGTTGTAGGTAGGCCTACAAGTTGTCACTGCCGCGGTCAATCGTCAAAATATCATTGTTGTTTATTTTAGATATCTTTCTATTTGGAGCGTGAACAAATATTAGAACAAGTTTTTTTTATTTATATTTCTTCTAGTAAGTATAGCTTCATCTGAAACTCTTTAATACTTTTGAGTTGAAGTTATTTGCATTTCAAAGTTATTTCCTAGTAAGAACTATTATTTTTATTAAAGAACAAATAGATTTTACAATTTATGGTTTTAACAGAAAGAACAAAAAGGGTCGTACTCAGGAAAGAAACATCTCTTCCTGAATCGTAAGCGTAGGGAAGCTTTTAAACCATGTTCGAAGTGACGTCTATTTGCCCGTCTTCCGATTTGTTGTCTCAAGACTCGAAGAGCTCTGAGATTCAAAATTGTTAAATGTGAAAGGAAATGTGTATTCCGCGTAACTCTGATAAACATATACCTTCATGAAAAAAGATGGGAGGCAGCTGAACAGCGTTATCTAAGGTTAGAATAACTTAAATTTTTGTGAGGTTTTGTTGGTTGATGGGATTTTAGTCGAAATTGCTTAAGGAGTTAATGAGAAATAAAAGAGTGTAATTTGTTTTTTAATAGTTATTATTTGCCCAATTTTTATGTAGCTTATAATTTTAATGTATTTTATAGTGTTGATTCCGAATCGGACATCAAATTATGTCTATGGTCTCCGCAGAACACAAAATCGAAAACAAAGTAAAAATAGGAAATTATTATTATATTTGATTTTAAAAGAAATTTAAGCAAAAGAGTGGTAATTCTAAATCCATTTTCTTCTTTTTTTGTCTTAGGTAACTGACATAATTATATATTTAATTTCAATAAACAGTAACTCAAAATTTGTATCGTAACATATATTGATCAAGTGATACCTGTTGCGTGTTTGTCTGTCTACTAGCAACATATATATTTTTAAAGTAGGTATCTAAAAAAAAATGTGGGATTTGGTGAATCTGTTCTAAAATTCGATTTAAAATACATTTTAATTTTACGATACAATATAATTTGACTAGTGTTTATGTTTTAATACTATTGAATGTTATGAATAGCTGATTACGTCAGCTTCAGACTGTATACTCTAGATTTTCTGTAGACATTTGTTGTAATTAATGGAAACACTGGGATAATGTTAAATTGCTACAATTTACGGATTTCATTGTCCTATTCTGGTCGTTGTTGATAAACATGAAAACGTTGGAGTGTTTGAAAGGAAAATGAGATATGATGTGAAATGTTCACGATTAATAACAGTCTGTTTCAGCTTTCAGCTTTATAGGATTTGTTGACCTATCCTGATAATGTATATAATGAACAATATTCGATAAAAGGTAGTTCATTATCAAAATAACCTATCGGTTAGATTAGATAAACGGCACAGTCAAGAGTGAAACCTCTAGTCGAAACATATTAGGTTTTTTAATGAATTCGGGGGGGGGGGATCATAATTTAGATGCAAATTATCGGGTATGGATTCAAAATCGGGTTTGAAACAAAACTCAGCAAGAAATCTAAAACACTGACATGGCGGGGAAGTTATTTTCAAAAGATGTTATGTTTTTAGATAAGGCATTTGCTCTTACTAACAGTTTATACACACACAAAAGTCCAAACAAATAAGAAGAATAACTGTATAGGTTTTTGTTTAATAGTAAAAAAAAAATTATAAATGGTTTTACGATCATTTAAAATCATTTTGTTTGACTTCAGAGATGTTCTTAGTAACATTGTTTTATTAAATTACATAATAACATTTACTTATGACTTCAAATCCGATTTAAAAAAAAATTATTTCAAACTCCATTTGAATATGTATAAATCACTTTTATAAATGCTAAAAGTTTTTAAGAAATGCTAACTCTCCCTTTTACCTATTTCCCACCATTAAAATATTCATTAAAAAAACTGACGGCTTTTAGTTTTATCGCTTATTTCAATAATCTTAGATACATCTAAAATACGGTCCTGAATATTTTCACTAACGTTTCCGATTGTTTAATAATTACATAAATACATTACAATACCTGTAATCCTAGATCCGATCTAAAACCAAAGAGTCAACCAATCGGCTGATGTGCCAAAATACATGCAGCAGTAGTTGAGATGTAAGTAGTTATTATTTATCATTTTTGCTATGTTTTCATATGTTCTATAATGCTTAAGTTCACACTTTATTCTTCGTTATTTCTAACAATTATTTCTGAGTTTTTTATTCCTAATGTTCTTAATTTTGTTATTATTCACGGACATAAATTACGGCACCTGTTAGAAATACTCCTAATTTAAAAGTGTAATACGCAAACCAAAACAACAGTTAACCAATCAAAATCGTGTGATCGTGTGACAAAATTCCTTTCTTGTTGTGTAAAGGCAAAAAAAATCTCGGTCATCATCGCTATATAAAAGAAGGAATTAAAGAACATTAAATTTAGACCCTAGCCTTCGATACTCGGTCACGTTAGGCCGTTAGCCTAACCACTAAATACGGCCACGAACATCAACAAAGACAGAAATACGTCGGGTATGACGTCATGGCTATTTACAGCGTCAATAACTTGGACTTGGTAGATTTACTGCCCAATATCAAACAAGCGCTACATCTACCTCAGCTCTTTTATCGGACACAACCTATTTTTGCTCACCATTACGTTAATGTCACGTGGATAATGGCAAGACCTTTATACTTAATCAAAGCATTACCGTATTTTCAAAACCCCTATTAACGTTAAACCCAAACCAAGTGCATTACAAGTACCGAACACTCTCGTATGACAGACTGATCCAAATTATAATATCTGTGTAGATTCTATCTCTTACCGTAATAATAAACCGACAAATACCGATAGTCAACTTTTGTAATAGTTTTCTACAAAATGAAAATTATATTGGAAATACACATGGTTCTTCCGTGATCTGACCTGCTTGCTATTTTTTATAAAAGCATGTGTTTATTTTAAGTCACGAATTCGTACAACATGTAATAAAACCAAGTAATTTTAAACAATCTTCAAACTATGCTACTTATTATTTTGAGGTTTCGAGGAAAAACGCTGTGTTTTCATTATTGATAACTCTTTCATTTTCTTGTGCCTTATCAAATTGAAAGGATCGAGACAACTTTCGGTGTGAGTATTCACTTAAAAATAAAACCAGATCATCATATGTAAATTGTCAGATAATTTACATTAAGATATTGTAGGCTGTTTTAAGACAAATACTTCAAAACTTATTCTAGGAACACTATTGTCAACAACTACCATTTTGAAATTAACAGTCATAATTTGGGGTTATCGATCTATACCAATGATTCATGAGGTTAAACCTACATTCCAAATGAAAAACAAAATTGCGACTACTAGAGCGTATGCTATACAATTTTACAAATTTACTCGTACTTGTTGGTAGGATTTTTATAGTTGCTGATGCAAGTGTTTTAAAAAGACACATCTATATAGGTAACATTTCTGTAATATATATTAGATTAGATTATGTTATTTAGATATGAGGACTCAAAATCCTTTTACGTCAACCTAAGCTCATTTTACATCTCAAGGACCTACTAGCAAGGCATTCCGATACCTTTGCCCTCAACGAGGCTCAGGAGCTTCCGTCCTATGCAAGCATCGAATCATCACCCGGTTGTAGAGGACTAAAGATGGCTCTTCTTTTACTCACAAGTCTCTCCTATTCCAATATGATATTCCTAACAGTCTCATCAGGTCACTTACATAGCCTACAAGTGGGATGTATTCTGTAATATAAGTTCAATAATCTTGTGTTGGTTATTATAGTAACACGGTTATTATGATTTGCCTTAACATTTGTTATATTTGTTAGTAGATTAACCTTGAAGTTATGTTCACACCAAAACTCACAGAGTCCTATTCAAGGGTCCGTATAATGATAATACATTGTTTTATAAGAGCCATATTTACATTTAAAACTCATTGTTTAATTTGATTCTTATAATTTTGTCAAATGTTTTATTTTGGCTTTGTATTTTTTAAATGTATAAATAATTAAAAAATAAGCCCATATTTTGTGTTAATTTTTGTAATTATTTTCAGTGTAAAAATACCCACTAAAATAACGATTTCTGGCTACACTATTAATCACAGCCAGAATATTATACTCTCTCTCTCTCTCTCTCTCTCTCTCTCTCTCTCTCTCTCTCTCTCTCTCTCTCTCTCTCTCTCTCTCTCTCTCTCTCTTTTACATAGTTATATATTATATAATATAAAAGATTATAATAATATCTCTCTCTCTCTCTCTCTCTCTCTCTCTCTCTCTCTCTCTCTCTCTCTCTATATATATATATAAAATATATATATATATATATATATATATATATATATATATATATATATTATATATATATATATATATATTATATATAATAGATTTTTATATTATATAACTATGTATAAGAGAGAAAGAGAGAGAGAGAGAGAGAGAGAGAGAGAGATTAATAAAAAAGGGATTTCCGCATATATTTTATTTCTTACTTTGTTAAAATCAATTCTATCTTATTTTGAAGCCAGTACATTAATTAAAACGTTATCTGAATTAAAACATAACAATGTCTGTTTAGAGCAAATGAATGATTGTAATTGTTTTTCACTGAGTTTAAATCGAGAGATAAAGAAATTTAAATAAATCTATCAGATAAGATGAACACTCAAGGAGAAAAAAGTCATACAGTTATAAAGAAAAGATAAAACACTCTTTGTTTTGAATAAAATTAAATTTCTGCCAATTAAAATTAACAACCAATTTTAACTTATTGATTGGCTAATAATTGCCTAAACCCCGCAAATACAAGTTATTAAAGAGGACTTTGTTCAATAAAAACATTAAAATCTGATTGGAAAATAATCTCTTGCTCTGATTTGTACAATTTAATTAAACAGAGATTTATTTTTGTGATTTTATTTTTACTTAATGTAAAATTATCATTGTCATCTACTTTTTAATTTTGGGATTTCTTTTATAATTTGAACAGAAAAAATCCTTGTTACACAAGAGTTATATAAAAAATACTTTTACATAATATTTGTTTTCTAATGACATTAATAATTCAAATTTGCCCCTAACCACATTCACTAGAAACTTAATAAAACACAATTATCTTATTAATTGTTCTTTATTAATTATTTACACTTAATGCCCTGATGTACATTTCGATAACATGGTTATCATCATCGGAGGGTCTTGCTTATAAACTAAGTCTAACCTTACATATCTACTAATGAAATAAAAGTAAACCTAAAAGTTTATGGAAAATCATGGCATTAGATAGTACGACTTGTTTTAGTTCTGAACTCACTATTATAACTAAATACATTATGCCTCAAATTGGTCATTTTCTCACAAACATATTTACTATCTGTCATACGCACAGTAAATGTGTGATGACTAGTTATTTACGTAATTAAGGATACATAATAAGTTGTGAAAATATTTCAATGTGTTTCGACGCTTAGATAATCACTTATATAAACTATATGTTTGATAGATATCGGTCTACGTTGAGACCTTCTAAAATTGTATCAGCTTGTGCGTCATCATTTTTATTAAGCACTTTTTTCAAGAAGGGGTGATCGAATTGAGAAAACATTTTAAATGTGATAAGAGGTGGGTTTATAATGAAACGCACATAGTATAGTACTAAATCGCACAATGTTTGAGGCTGAAAAGGTATTAGGATGGTAAAATTACCCATTTAGCTCTTTAAATATATCGGTAGTACATACGAGTTAAACTCATAAGAGGTAGGTATTTCCTAGAAATAATAGATTTTAAGTTAAACAACTGGAAGAGTAGGGGGAAATTTGTTTTAAAATTCATATTAATCGTTTGATAAACTTTGCAACTGAGTTTAAAGTCATTTGTTTTAATGTGGCATTGTAAAGGCTTGGGAAATAGTCGATTGCTGTGATCTTGTCGGCCCTCTATAGTTTTTAGAGGCTTGTTTGTTTAGCAAAATGTTAACAATTTGTGTTTCTACTTTTCAAACTACAATAAAATTTTCTAAAAACCTTCAGTTTTAATGCATCATGTCTTCAAAACAATCTACATAAATATCAGGGCCGGTTGACACGGCTGGACCAATTTCTTATTTTGATTGTGTATTTGTGGACTAATACAGTAGTCGGAAATAATGTTTCATGGTTAGAAATTAGTATTAGGTAAACGACGAAATACATAATTTCAGAAATATAATATAGTTGATAAGGTGGAGCTTCTAACAGCTACATTTCGCTCCTTACGTGTAGAAAACATTTTATTTTTTTTCATATTTTTGGTTGGTACTTAATTTTACTAAAAATACTAAAAATGTCCATAATTATTGATATCTTGAACAAAAGTTCTTTTTTTTCTTTTATACTGACGAATTACAACTGAGTTGAATATAAATCATGGGAAAGTTATGTGCTGATAAGATATTTCATTAATAAATAAAGAACAAACACATATAGTTACACTAGCATCTCCCGTTGCGGCTTTGCCCGCGAATCATTCAAGTTGTAATCTATACGTTTATTAAATCGCATGTTTTGATAAAAAAGTTTAATATTACTTTAATCCGGCTAATTTTAATGTAATGTGTAATATTTAAGAATACAGAATTTGTGAATTGAATGATAGAGTAATTTCAGAAACAGAATATTTTTTTCTAAATCTGTTATTTTCATCATGTTTAGGCCTTCTCATCAATAACTTAAAGTTATTAAAGTTGAAAAATATCAAAAGGCAAAGTAAACAACAACAAAAATTCGTAATTATTCTAGTTATAGGTAAATTATATTATACTATTTAAGAATTCACACTATAAAATACTAAAGAAAAATTTAATTATTTCACAATTCAAATAAAAAAATTGAACTAAAAATGTACTTATTTAGTATTTTTTAGAATGCCTGGATTTTATACATTTCTGGAAGAATCTACACAAATAAGTCATATGTCTTATTAAACCATATTAATGAACATTCCATCATTATCAAAGAATTTTAAAACTCATATTTGATTTCACACAGAATAATTTATTATGGTTAAAAACGCTTCAAAAAGTGGACTTAGAAAATGTGGCAAGCTATATGTTGTTACACATTGATATTTATGATAATTTGTGTGTTTTTAAGCAGTTAGGTTATAATTTTTGGTTGGTTTTTATGTAATAAATTTTAAAGCCAAGTCCCGGATACTAATATTTGTTCCGCCTTGAATGTAGGCTCCTTAAAACTTTCAATGTTAACGCACGATTTGTGAATCTGTTCTGAAGTTGTTAGCTATTCTGTATGCACAGTACGATTAATTTTACTTCTGTTTATATCTTTGGTACAGTTGAATAGTTGATTAGGTTTCCTACAGTCAGGTTAGGACTCGTATAGACATTTGTTTTTGCCTAAATTCAAATACTGGAATAATGTGCTGCTGCAGAATAACGGGTCTCTTTGTTCTCAACTTTTCATTTGTTGACAAATGAGAACTTAAAAAGTTTTGAGTGTTTGAAAGGGAATTGAGATATGAAGTTAAATGTTCAGGATTAATAACAATTTGTTTCAGCTCTTCAGGTTTTATTCACGAATCTGATAATAGGGGTAATGGACATTATTCCGTAAATAGCATTTATGGGGCGACCATTTAATTGAGATAAAGAGTATTTTTCAACTTTCGGTCTTAATTAAAATGCATTTCAAATATAAAAATCATAGTTTTGCTCTGTAGTATTGAATATTGAGGAAATATATTCTAGATGTTTTGAGTTCATCGGATTCTTTGATAACTTCAACATCACTAAAGAGTATTTAGACAATAGAGACAATAAGCTATTCCAGTCAGTGTTGAATATAGACACAAGTAGTGTACGTGAACGTATGTCATGGTTTATCGTAACATTTACATTACAGAATGAAGACTCAGTGTGTATTCCATAGCGTTGTAAGCTCTACGTGTTAATGAAGTGAATATCTGATTATTATACATCATCTTATTGGATATAATAATACAACAAACAAATTAATATTTATAATTTGTTTTCTTGTTGCTAATAATGCTAATGTATCACTGAGGATGCCGAAATTTGTTTGGTAATTAAACGTTATTTTATGAGACTTTATATTCTATTTATATTCTAAGTAGTACAACATCAATTTTAGTCAAAATATAACCTGAATATTTTTTGTTTAAAGTTCAAAAAGTTTCAGTAATTCCTGAAGTAAATGATCGACAGAGGCATAAACAGGCAAACGACTTGAAACTTAGTGTTTTTATTTTAAATATAGAATTTTTATCTAAATTAGTTATGTCTTTCTGTTACAAAGTAGATAGTTATTTTTTTAACAATTAAAGAACGATCATTTCGTGGTGCAAAAATAAAGAACAATATTCACGCTACACTGGTATTTGGTATTTTGTGAATAATTGTGACCACCCACTGCAATAAATATTATCGCTGAAGTTAATTTACACCAGAAAAATGTTGCGTAACACTATGTTATGTTACATTTCGTTGAAAATATCTCTTACCATTTATATGAAGCAAATCAAATTAGAAACAGTGATATGCACACTGTATCCTCTATATTTGTTAGCAAACATAAAGTCCATGATTTTGCTAAAACATAGCCCGGGACAGCAAACGCGCCCTGATTTCAATAAATACGCCAACACCTCTCATTTATTGTTTTGTTTTAAGAAGATATGATTTTTAGTGACATTATGATTTTTTAAATTTCTGTTATTAAATGGTAAATTAAGCACAAGTATTGTAAAAAATAACATTCTCAACCGTAATTGTACTCATACGATGTACAATAAGAATGAATATATTTATTTAAATTTGCTTCTTCGTTGTTAATGACAAAAAATTAATTGAATCATATTTAAAAAATATTTCTTTTTTAGGAAATTACCGACCTATATTAAAAATGCTTGGTCTCTCCATCGGTTTAGTTTTGTTCGTAATGGAAATTACAGAAGCTATCTCATGAAGCACAGATATATTCCCATTTCCCACAGTTATTCAATTTGAAAAAGAAAAGATTTTAATCGTTCTAAAATGTTGCTAGTTATAAATCCTGTCCAAAAAATATTAGCTGTAAATTTTATTATGGCTTCCTACATCAACCCATTTCTGCTTCCAATGATACCACAGTTGACTAATTTTGAATACAGGATATCTGCACTTCCGCCCAAAATAGCAGAGCCAGGATCTATCAACAAACGAACTGTGATTTTGCTCTTTGGAAATATAAATACTATTTCAATCGAGACTGAAGACCGACAAACCAATATGTTATTAAGTATAACTGTTTATGTTGGTGTAATATTTTAATGTTGGCCTATGAAAAGCAACACCGATTATATTGTGGTTTTCTCGACTACATTTACACTCGTCTCGGCACGGTCGGTAGAGTTTGAATAGATGTAACTTGAACCAGACCGTGTGACGTCAGTAGAACCGCGTCACTTGATTCCCACTGGGGAATATCACAAGGTTCTCAATAAAATATTTACGTTTATCTTATTGGAGCTTTTATTAATAATATAGACGCCTCATCCTTCTTCGATATTGCTAATACCCTCGCAGTCTTTTTGTAGGGTTACATTATGAGTTGAGACAAAAAATAAATTAATTACCTCATAATAAGATTGTAACTTCTGTTAATAATATTTGACTTCCTCAAGCATGCTCTTTGTAAGCCAAGCTGCAAAGAGTGAAATATTATAGAACTAATCTATATTATATATTATACATACATAATAATATGAATATGAGACATTCATACATACATACATTATATATAAGATGAAATTGCGAGAAATCCCCTCAAACGGCTGTCATTTGAAACCCCTTTCACTAAAAAAACAATACTAAATATATATATATATAAGGGTGGGTTACAGCTTTCGTCACAAAGTTTACTGAAATTCGACTGCTATGGATTGATTTTCCATATGCATATAGAATAATTAATTAAATAAAACCATTTTTTTAAACGACATTTTTAAAACTGACTAAAAAGTATACAATAATTTCTCTTAGCACCTTACAGATTTATAACCCCATACAGATTCCTAACCCCATACAGATTGTCCTGAAAATTTGTGATTGTGAATTCTTAATATTTTGAAATGAAATTTAATTAATGAAAATTTTTTAAATGGAGTATGAACAAAATTGTACTTTTCACAAACACTTTTTCACACAATCAATCACAACAACAAAACCAAGAAAACAAAAGTGTTTTCCAAAAGTTAAGAGTTAACAAATAAAAAAGTAGGCACATATATTTACGATAAAATTTAAATGAAGGTTAAAGATATATTTTCGTAAACCAAGTTGCCAAAATACACGAAAACTAGTTTTTATACCAAGTAATTTTGGAGGAATAAAATTGAGCCTGATGGCAGTCTGGATTTTATAAGATCTTATATCTTAGCGATTAATCTTCATTAGCGATTTCGAAATCTTAAAATTTCAAGGTTTGTGATCTAATGCTAATTGTGGAAATATATAAAAATAATTCACATTATGATTTAGTAAGTTAAACAAAAAATCTATCGTGTCAAAAATGTTGTATGGGACTTTTGTATCTAACAACTGACATATTAACTGACAGGTATTTTATACAAAATGTATATCTTCATCGATTTTTTAAATTTTAGAAACAAAACTGTACTAGGCGTGGGGTTATGAACAAAGCACAATACCGCTTCTAAATTAATGGGTTGTTATACAGTGTAATTGCCTATATGTGAACGCAGGCAGTTCCCAGTTATTGGAATGACTCCAAAAGCAGATTGAACTTTCTCTCCATTATTTATTCCTCAAGTCAACGACTGACCACGGCTGGTACGTGAGTCTTGGAAGATAAGAGACGGACCCTGCGGGCAGTAAGTAAATGATTGACGTCATTATTTATAATTAAATACACTTATTTCCAATTACATGCTAATGAAAGCAATAATGTTTTGCGAATTTATGTAGAAAGTTCTCTGCGGTTTTAATAACATTTGAATAAATTTTAATTTAGTTTATCAAAAGTAATTTTTTTAATGATCCCTGTGTAAGTTTCAGATAAGATGATGAACAGATATTGATCAAATTCGGTATATGGGTATGTTTTGAATATACCAAAGCGTTTCTCTAAATTTTTGAATTACTCAAAATTTGTGATAAGTAAGACCAAACCACACAATTTTGATATTATCAAATTATTGAAAATAGGAATTTTTACCTAATTTTTCTTAAATGTAACCTATAAAAGTTCAAACAAACTTTTCAGCTCGAGAGTTATTGACCAAAAGTGAAAATTAACCATACATCTTGTCTTAGAAAGTCAAATATCTCAAATCAGCAAACAAAATTTTTGTTATTTTGTTTAGAAAGATAAAATTTGTATGGTGTAAACACATTTACGAAGCACCTGTAAAAGGAAATTGGAGACCACGAGTAAATATAAATTATTAAAATAATTAACTTGGATCGCAGCTGTTTACTTTTTAATTGCTAAAGGTTTAGTTTTGTGTTTTGGTTTAAGATTGAAGGAGTTAGTTCAGTGTATGAGTACTAATTATTTTATTTAATAATACGCCAAGACACCTATAAATAAGTAATCATACAGAGTTTTTTGTCTCATATACATTACTATAGAGAAAATTAAGTGGCGAGCTAACAAAACGACGTTGATTTTGAAAAAGTGAGGATCAGTGGTCAGTTCTTAAATTAACTGAAAACTAACATGAAATTCACTTACATGCCAGGCACAATATAGATTATATACTATTATAATAATTGGAAATGTTAAAAACAAATATTTTAACTAAAGCTAAGTAATGTGATACAGCCACACTAAAAGATATTAATATGAAGATCATTAAATATAAAAATGTAAAATAATGGGATACATTAAATATTTTAAACTACAAATACAGGTTAAGGTTAAAAATAAGCTCTAAACAATAATTCAAAATTATAAATGCAATATATTTGTATGTAAAATAAGCGTTTAGGAGTTAATGTGGAGCAGATTAAATATAATACAGGTATAAGAAAATGTAAAGATATGAATTTATACTTCTAAGAATCTGTTCAAAGTATTAGCTCTAGACAAGCCCATTAGTGGATTTTGCAGTTTTAGTTAATTTATATTTTTGTAAAATTGAGTTAAATAAATAAATATACAGTAATATAAGGAATAGTAATTTACTAACTTTCAGGTAGTTTGGTTAAAATCATAAAAATAGTTTGTGATAAAAGTAAATTTAAAATATGAAAATTAAATTTAATGTTTTGGAACGAATATATGGTAACTAAGAAATATTAAACGGTGAAAAATATCGGTGAAATTTTTAGAATATGTATAGAAATTAGAATAGCATAATTTGATAAATAAAAATGCAAGTTACAACCTTATTCTTTAAATAGATTTAAAGACGCCGGGCGAACCGACTTGAAGAATCAAATTTTGAACCAGTACAACATGAAATTCATAGAATATAAAGTTTGATTTAAATTAATAAAGGCTGTCATTAATCTAAATAATCAACGAAAAGGTTTAAATAGTATTGGAAACAATTAATAGAAGTAATTTTCTGATCACTAAATTAATTGCGACTGAAACAACGGCTTAATGAACGAAAACCCATGGGGGTGAGGTAAAGTAAATATTCCATAAAGGAGAAAATGTAATGTCTCAGAACAGACAACACAACAACAATATTACCATTAATATTGTTACACAACAATATTACCATTAACGAAGATCGCTATTGTTCTAAAAATCAATTGTAAACTGAAAAAGTTAAATAAAAAGTACTTACATAATTTTAAATACCTAAATCAAATTAACAAACAAGGGATTTAAAATTATTCAACAAGAGTTTAACAACCTAACTGCATGTGTTATAAAAACTTAAAAATTAAAAAAATTCCATGTTTAATTTCAAAATAAATTAAAAATAGAAGACCAAACATCTGAACTGATCTTCAATCGTTCAAGCTTCCAGAATTATAACCAAAAAGGCTGTCTAGAACATCGACGAAGGGAAATTATTCATCCCAACAAGATGACATCATTTTGGGAAATTCTTCATAAACCAGTAGTCAAAACTATCAGAATATTATAGTGCAACAAAAAAAAAAAGATATTATTTTGGGTATGGGTATAAGGTAAAAAAACGTACTTTGTTGGGGGGAGGGGGGGTAATTACAAAGAGACACGATAAAATTTAATTAGTGTAAAATTAATATTTAGTCATAAGTTTAATAATTGTGGAGAAGTAAAATTTTATATGTAATTAAATAATAAACGCATTAATGAGTTATTGGACTAAATATCAGTTTACGAAAAAGACTCTTACCTCAAAACTAATAATCGAAAAAAAATTTTTTTTTTCATTAACATTGTTACATCACAGTATTTGTTTCCGAAATGGCATGGCTATAAGGAAAATTTCAAATTTAGTTTAAAATGCTAGCAATAACACCAATTAATAAAGCGATAATTACATGAATTTAAAATTCCACTAAAATATTTGCCCTAAGAAATTTAAAAAATAGGAAAGAACGTTACCCCATTCCCAAAGAAACAACTGGAAACGTTATAATTGTTGGAAATTTTATAATTGATAATATATGATATTTTGAACTGTTAGATAATACAAAACTTCTCAAGGATTGCCGATGAGATAATTAGGAAAGCTGCAGGTTTTGACGGAAATATCTGTTTTGAACCTAAGTGCAAATGTTTCTCTGAAGTGCTCTACAGCCCAAACGAATGATCGGATCTAATTTTATATTTTGGAAATTTTTTCGTTAACTCAAAATTTGGATGTAGCTGGCGCAATACTAAAACTTAAATTTCAGATTTCTCTATTTGTTTCCGGCTTTGACGATTTGATTAATTATCACTAAAATATAGCCTTCTAAAAACTTATCTTCCTCAAAACGAGGTTCAATTAATTGTGATTCTTTAATATTAGTTGAAACGCTTAGGTTTGACGCATTGATGCATCCTGTAATCCTTCACATTTCATAAAAGTTTGTGATTATAATCTAAATTGCACGTATCTATTTCGTTCCGATTTTGTAATAATCTCTCGTATATAACGACGTACATTTTACCTTTTTTCCAATAACACCCCTAACTGGCATTCTTGGAAAATTGATAACGAATACTTTTTGTTTCTTTTCTAACAACTGTGGAAATTTGAATAACAAAATTAAATGAATTAATAATACAACTTCCACAACAAACACTTAATTTATAACGAAAATATATTTTATATTAGAACTTTTTGTGTCTTATTTGCTATACAATTTTGTGTAACGTTGTAGGAGAACGTTTTTCCACACTTTACTGATAATATATTAAAATATCATTTTATACATTTCATGAAATGATATCTTTTACTCTTGGAGTACGAAATAATGGAACATTCTGTATAGTATGATGAGCTTGAGTTTATCTCGAGGTGGATCTATTTGTGTAGGCCTAAGTTAATTTAAAAGAAAGTAAATTTCCTTCAAGAGGCTTATCTTGTCTCAATTGAAAAGAACTCAAATCTTTTAGTTAAAGCCGGGATTAAATTGCTCAATTCCTGTTGGAAAAGAGTTTCAAAACCTCTCGAAAGTTTCTAAAACTTTTACGTAAAACACATTTTGAAACACTACCTTTGAAAAAAAAAAATTATACGAATATTATTAATATAGTTTATGTTGTAACGTCTTGTATTCACTGATGTTTTTTATGAATAAAAAACAGTTAAAATAATTTAAAAGCTTTTTAACGACAATGGCATCATCCTTAGTGACTCAGTAAATACAATAACACATTTTAAGTATAACTATAGTTATAATTACGTTATTAGCTGTAATGTGACATTTGAGATGGCGGCATTGTCGTTGAAACGTAAATCGTTTTGTGTAAATTTGTATTGTTATCCATAGAATTCACATTTTCTCACGTCAAACTTTAGTTTTATTTATATCACTAGTTTAATGTATTGTTGTTATGTTTTCGCCAGCTTTCATAGTTGCAGATTCATATTTAATAACTGGGTTTTTCGGACTTCTTTATTTGTTATTTATCACTTACGCTTTATCAAGCTATACTTTTTGAAAAACGAAAAGTTCTATATTAAACTAAACCCTAATTTCTACAATATACCATTTTATTATGTTTTATTTTCTACGTTTGAACTTAAAATTCGAATTCTTTCGTTGCACAGAAAATCTACAGGATACATAATTGTTAGTTGTGTTTAGGAGCCTGAAATGTAGTCAAAACTTTAGATAGCACTGCCAAGTTATATTATTCTAATTTACTGTTAAATCACATTTATTTGAATTTATCGATTTACGATTTTTATCTGTGATGTATACCTTGCTTAATGTTTATTATAGTAATTAATATATTGACAACTTTTATAAAACCACCGCAATACGCACAAAATATTTGTTTCAACAAATTTCTCCTTAATTTAAGTTTGACACTATCTATCCTTTTTTACTTTTAATCCATTTTATAGCTCCTAACCCACTTGTAATTTCTTTTTCTTTTTTTTTTTATGTATCTAAATTTTACCAACGTATTTCTTTGTAAAAACAAACATTGTTTCAACTGAACTTTATCTTTGGATTACCCATAAAACACGATATATACTTTCACCGTTTTTTAGGTATGAGAAAATAATTCCTAACGATTCTGAGTAAGACAACTCTCTAATCTACTTTAAAAACCATATATAATTTAACAACTACCTTAAAGTACCAGTCAGTAGAATTACCACCGAGCGCTTGCTTGTTAACAATCGAAACAGTTTTATTTTATCACCTCGTAAAATATGCGTTTTCATAAACTGTTATTGACACTTTAGAATAGCGATGTTTGCACTTTACGGTAATGCACTTTTGTTGTAGGTCACAAATTTAGTATTATCTTTATTCCATTTATGGCGGGACTAATCATACTCAAGGTGTAGTCTACCAAAACAGTTTTACCGTCAAATTGTTTATACCAAGTTTATTTGATCAAAATAAGTATTTTTTCTATTAGTTTAAGTATTTGACCGGTATTCTTCAGATTTTTCGACTACTTATTTTCTTTTGCATTCTATTTGGTGGCATGCGTTTTGTGCGTATTAAAAACAATATTTGATGAAGACAATTAGTGTAACTTATAAGCGCAACGTATTTATAATTTCCGAACCCTTTTACGTTAGGATTTGTTTACTAATATACTTTTTTTGTGGACATATTTTTCATTGTGATGGTGTTTTTCATCAAACTGAAATTATTTTGTATGTGATAATATAAGATATAAAGTTTATATACGAAATTCATCAAATCAGGTTTTTTATCTATTGCAGGATACAAATGATTCTTTTTTATAATTCTGACCTGACAATCATTTTAACGTGACATTAAATTTACGTGATTCTTTAAAAAAAAGATTTTCCCCGCTAGAGAAAATCTATTATGAACACAATAATAATTCTCCCTTCAGCCGGAAATTGTTAACCTCAAAGGGGAACTAAAAATGATATTTTTTCATAATTTTCTCACTCACTCATTTTTCTTATATTTTGACTAAACTTCCAGACGTTTTAATTGTTTGTCTTTTTCCAAAATATTATTTTCAGTCTTTGGATGCCCTCGGGAGCTGGCGAAAGCCATTGAAAACAGAACTCAACATTTGAGAATTATTTGTGCTTCATCAGAGATATTGCAATAACTTGGTAGGAGGGAACCAAATTTTTTATATAAGATTTTAGTTTTATGTTTATAGAAGACTTGACAGTTCCTCAAGAAGAAGGAAATGAAATACCCTCTCCAAATGTTTTATTTGTAACCATTAGTGTAGAACATTTTATATGTAACGGTATAATTTGTTACCTAAAAGTTGTCATTTGAAAATATTTTTGTTATTTTAATTTACAGTACTGTAGTATGGTTTAGTTGCCGTAGTTTTGGATTTAAATTCAGTTCAATTCAATTTTGAGTATATAGTTATTACAGACAGTGATCTTCGGACTTCATCACTGAAAGTAAATCAAAAACATTTGTTTCAAGGTTTAATGGTAACAAATCGTTAGATTAAAATGTTATAGTCCTGTTATAAAAGTAACAGTCAAGCTGTTATTAGTTACATTAACATATTAAACTGCCTTATGTTCATGTAATGAGATTTAAATTGATACTTTTTATTCTTATTTTCTTACTATGTGGATTCTGCAAATAAGTTGATAACAGCAATTAAATGTGATATATTTTAGTTAATAAATAATATTTATATCAGAAAATTGATGTGACCTAACGTCAAATATTGTGAAATAAAAGCAATCTATTGTCTGAAACGCTGATGAGAAAATAATTGGATATTCGTGTTTGTTTACGCCATAAATATTTCTAACCTTTGTACATTTCCAAGGAAATGGAGATGTAACTGTTCCAGGAAATAGTTTTCCTTCACTATAATGAAATCTCTTTGTAAAAATTTAAATTGTATAACTTAGTACTTCCCGAAATACCTGGTAAATATATTTTTTTATTAGTAATATATCTGCTTTTAAATTACCTTTAATTTAAAGTGCTTGAGTTAGACACCATTTAACAGCTACAAGCTTGGAACAATTTAATTTAATACAAGGATTCCGTCAAACAGTTACATTTAAATGAATCTTCACCTTCTAAATTAGGTTATTTTATTTTGTTATTTTAATCAAAACATTGAATAAGTTACAAACATAACGAGCATACATAACGCTTGTGATAAAACTGTATAATAATATTTTAGGTGAAGAAAATATTTAAGTTTAGCTAAAGTACAGTAGCGTGTAAATACTTAATTAAAAACTTTATACGAGTAATAAGGATTGAAGGTACAGTTTTCAATTATAATTGTATTACCTTTGAAATATAATCGCATTTGAATAAACATAATAAAGTAAACCTAATACTAAACTATTACATTTTGAATGATATCGTATTCAACTGTTTTACATAAAATGACACAGTTACACTCAAATTCAAATAGAAGCTCCTACTTAAACCAACTTAGACTTTTTATAAATATGTTGAAGACTTAAACTTCAATGTCATAGTGTACTCGTGTGGTGTAAAAGTAGTCCGGGGGAGGGCTATAATCATTCTGCTCATTTGTAATTTAAAAAAATAATTATTTTAAAAAAATTTGAGCAGAATAATATTTTTGTACTTTAAGTTAATAAAAATGTATATATGTGTAAACAGCAGATTGAGTTATTTTTATTGTAGCCATAATTAAAACAGTCTCCAAAGAAATGAGAATTTGTCTTCCTCGTTGATAACTAATTCATTACAAAATTATACTAAAATACTACTAATATAATATTTACTACTAATTTTGATCTAATGTGTAGATGAGAGAGTTATAATATTGATTGTAGAGACAAGATTCTTCTTTATTGTTGATGGTATTTAAATCTAAGATATATAAAGTTGTTGTAGTAGGTAAAGTGATATTCACACAAAATTTGGTATTTAAAAAACAATTGAACAATAAAATCGTTCTTTTTCGTTAATTATGAAATAGCTCTAGTTAGTTGAAATATATTCCGAAGCTCTTAGATGAGAAATTCCGTTGAAGGGAGGAACCAAGTTTCTGCGTGCGGTCAGTTCTTTGCTAATTAAAGTTACACATATTGTGTATGCCAGCTATTCTTTTAAGGACCGGTTACGCCACTTAACTAAATGGGCAGTATACGTTAATTAAACCTGCAAGAGAGGTTACAGAATTTTAATGAGCTTTTCACATTCCTTGAGAGCATTAGGTAAAGAGTAGAATTAATTGTAGTCTACACTTAAAACTAAAATATGTAGCACGGATATTATTTCTTTACTTATCAGTAAAATATAGAAACATGAAGGTTTGATATGTCGACATGAAGTATAACGTAGAAACATGAAGCGTTGATATGTCGACATGAAGTAGAACGTCGAAACATAAAGCGTTGATATGTCGACATGAAGTATAACGTAGCAACACGAAGGGTTGATATATCGTCATGAAGTAGAACGTAGAAACATAAAGCGTTGATATGTCAACATGAAGTAGAACGTAGGAACACGAAGGGTTGATATATCGTCATGAAGTAGAACGTAGGAACATAAAGCGTTGATATGTCAACATGAAGTATAACGTAGCAACACGAAGGGTTGATATATCGTCATGAAGTAGAACGTAGGAACATAAAGCGTTGATATATCGTCATGAAGTATAACGTAGCAACACGAAGGGTTGATATATCGTCATGAAGTAGAACGTAGGAACATAAAGCGTTGATATATCGTCATGAAGTATAACGTAGCAACACGAAGGGTTGATATATCGTCATGAAGTAGAACGTCGAAACATAAAGCGTTGATATGTCGACATGAAGTAGAACGTAGCAACACGAAGGGTTGATATATCGTCATGAAGTAGAACGTCGAAACATAAAGCGTTGATATGTCAACATGAAGTAGAACGTAGCAACACGAAGGGTTGATATATCGTCATGAAGTAGAACGTCGAAACATAAAGCGTTGATATGTCAACATGAAGTAGAACGTAGCAACACGAAGGGTTGATATATCGTCATGAAGTAGAACGTAGAAACATAAAGCGTTGATATGTCAACATGAAGTAGAACGTAGCAACACGAAGGGTTGATATATCGTCATGAAGTAGAACGTAGGAACATAAAGCGTTGATATGTCAACATGAAGTATAACGTAGCAACACGAAGGGTTGATATATCGTCATGAAGTAGAACGTAGGAACATAAAGCGTTGATATATCGTCATGAAGTATAACGTAGCAACACGAAGGGTTGATATATCGTCATGAAGTAGAACGTAGGAACATAAAGCGTTGATATATCGTCATGAAGTATAACGTAGCAACACGAAGGGTTGATATATCGTCATGAAGTAGAACGTCGAAACATAAAGCGTTGATATGTCGACATGAAGTAGAACGTAGCAACACGAAGGGTTGATATATCGTCATGAAGTAGAACGTCGAAACATAAAGCGTTGACATTTCGTCATGAAGTAGAACGTAGAACTCAAAGTCATTATTTTATTTGGAACAAAAATGTAAAAATAATCTACTTTTTTCAGAAACTTAGGATATATTTTAGTATCACTTTTTAATGTAAAATAATAAATTAAAATAGCGTTTAAATTGTATTAAGAAGTGACTCCCATTTTTAGATCAAGGCCTTTTCACACCGGCGTACTGAACGTCCTGGACGTTTGGTACGTTTTTGTCAAAATAAATCGCTGCCCATGCTATCAAATGAGACATTTCACACCTGGACGTCGGCGACGGTTTTCGGAGGATCGCTCGGAGAGTGATTTTTCACAAACGTCCAGAACGTCCACGGCCTAGCGCATGCGCAATGAAATCTTCAATGCTGCAAATCTTCAGAAAGATAGTAAGTTGTCATTTACTATAATGTAATAACATTAGAGCAACGATTATATATTTATATTGTTATTTAATGGAAGTCATTATAGTATAATTATTAATGACCTTATTTTATATTAGTTTTACTAAAGGCTCAATTTAAAAAAAAGAATAACAATCGTATTAACTTTCACAGGCAAAACAAATATTATTTTAAATAGAAATCATGTTATGTTATGTTATTCTTAGAAATAGAAATTGATATATAATACTAGGTACAGTAATCTATAAAATGTACATGTCAAATACCTAAAAAGTAGGCCTACATGTAATATACTGCATTGCATCTAGGCATTGTGGATTACATTAATACAGTGTGCACTAATAATAAAAGGGAAAATGTGGTAAAAAAATAAAATAATACAAGAGCACTGTATTTTATTGAACTGAGTACATAGTATTAAGAACTAGAAAAAGACAAGCGAACAAGTGGACGTTTGGTACGTTGCTGCGCGGTGTGGAAGGGGCGCGTACCGAACGTCCCAAACGTTCCAAACGTCCAGGACGTTCCGTACGCCGGTGTGAAAAGGCCTTTAGAGTTTTGTTGATACTACAATGTTTATCTCTTGGGAAAACCATCCCAATTGTTCAACTTAAAAACATGAAATTTGAAATGGTTGAACTCTAGGACAACAAAATTCAGTATATTTTGTTTCTGATTAATTATAGTACCGTATAAAATTAAATTAATTTCTTTATAGAATAAAATTATATTACATAATTTTTACATTTATATTGTATTTTTAGAATACTAAAGTCGAAAATAAACAAGCATTCCACGTTCCTCTCTTTTTAAATTAAATGGTAAATTGTGAACTTTACACTTCTATATACTATTGTACCAATGTTTCAATACAATTCAGCACCGATATAATACAGATTAGGCGTCGTAAGACTAAAAGTGTTAAACAATGGAAAGACAGATTTTGTTCAGCATTGAACCCGGGAATGGAATATGCATTTATTAAAATTAAGAGTAGAGTTTTGATAACAATTTTTAAAAAAATCGTCAAAAATGTATGGATCGTAAAATAGCTGTCGGAAACTGAAGGAAATCCATCTTACTATATATAGTTAAATTATAAAACAAATTGATGTACGCAAGATTATACATAAGATAAATTAGCAGATGTAATGTGTGGGGAGGAGGGAGGGGGATTTTGGGCGAATAAATGATTTTAGAACGGTGATTAATGTGTAATACCGTGAATAAATTATTATTAAAAAAAATGATGTCTCAGTTTAAACATATTATTTTGTAAGAACAAAGAGTACAAAAAATTTTTAAAAAAATTGTAAAGATATTGTCGTGGTAATGTAAATTCGGGTTAGTTTATGAACGTTTAACGGCAAGAATAACTCTTTGTAAATAGTGATAGTAGTCCTAAAACCTCAATACGAGTTGCATTATTATTCTAGTAGAGTGTTTATTTAAGGCAAATCCGTTATACCTTGGCCACCATGTAATACATCTAGAAAACTAAATAAATAATGAAAATACAATTTGCTATTGTGCGATAATTTTGCGTCCGATGAACTGGAGGAAAACACATTTTGAATTTTGGGCAGTATACGGTATCCCTTTGCATATTTTAGGAAAAAACTTACGTTATTACTAATGAAGGATCCTCATAGTATAATTATTGATATAGTTTATCATATGGGTATATAAACACCAATGCACGGCGTTACACGAGAATATATCAAAACCTAGATCAAGACAAACCGTAAGAGTACAACACAGTATTTTAGGATATATTGAAAATTATAAAAAAAAAACTTGCAGCCTTTACGTCGATTTCATAGCTCGGCATCGGCGGTTTATGCAGACGTTCAAGCTGATAGAGCTCAGGTTTTCTCAACTCCTTTGAGAAAGGAATACCACGATCTTCAAGCCACTTCATCATAATTTCTTTTGTCGAAGATGAAGTGGGTGCCTTAACTTTTGTTTGATAAGGTGCTTTGTCCATGATGATTATCGATTCTCGAAGAGTAACTGGAATAAGAGGTTTTAAAATCCACTCTTCAAATACTTTGGAATTCATCATCATGATTGTCTGGGCTTTTAGGCATTAGGATGATGGTAATTGTGCGTGCGTAGGTCGGGTCTCTCACAGGTAGATACGCACTCCCATAACAATCACACTATAAACTAGTAAAATTAGACGTATGAGGTCAAAATAAATAAGACTCTTATATAGAAACGTAATCTGCCGCTCAAGGAGCTCACTTATGTTGAGTACTGGTGTGGTATGCCTCAGGGACCCAGCTGGATCTACACCTTTCTTATCTAGTCTTAGGTTAGATCCTTCTCTTTCTTCTTTCATTTCAGATATTTCTTAACTAACTCTTGTTGTCTTGCAGCCATGACGCAGTTAAAGTATTTGAGGAATTGGGGTCTTTATTTTATGATCTTTTCTTTTTTGTAAGGTTTATTTGTTTTATATTCACAAATAATGATAAAGACTGAGTAAACTATATCAATAATATGAAAAACCCATCATTATGTAATAACTTTAAAACCTGTAGATTATATTATACCTACTGATTATTCACGGTCATTTCCAAAACGAATTAATTCTCCCAATATTGAAGAATCTATTCAGAAACATTCCTTACAACTTGTATGTTTTTTTATTTATTTTTTTTAAATTTTTGTATAAGATTTGTAGATTCTTCTTAACAAAAACAATTCCAGTGAAAGTAATCAGCAGCGGCCATGACAAGTCACCCAGACGAGAATAGAGACGCTTGGGAAACAGGTCACGTGCAGCTGTCATACTGATTCTTACTGTGTGAATGGTCGCACCATGCTGCTCAGACTATGATGTATCTGCTCATTTTCTTCTATCTGTGTGGTAAAAAACATTAGCATCATTTGTGTAATGCTATAATCTTGTAGTTATTGCCTTCCTACTTTTTTCTTGAAGGAATGTGTACCACTTATCTACGGTGCATCGGGCAGTGTTCATGGTTGAATGAAGAAATCGTTTTTATTTCCCAAGCGGATCGTTACCAGTCGTAGAGATCAGTAAGGCCGGTTACTTCAGATCTGACCGCTTTTTATTATTCTTATAGGATTATTTGATATGTGCACAAGACGAGTTCACACTCTAGTGACGAAATATGAAACAAACCTGTCCGTAATATCTATGGAGAGATCTCAGTAAAGATTGTGAACAATTTAATATGTGCAAATTATGGATAAAAACAGTTTTACAAATTTAACTTCTTTAGATTAATTTCTACAATTTTATATTAATAATTAAAGTCATTATTATGCTCACAGCTAAACCACAAAGGCAAAGATGATGAAATTTCTTCAGTATAGTCAGTTTGAGAAATTTTGACAATTTTAAAAGTGTTTTCATGTTATTTTGGTAATTACATTTTTAAAAATAAAATTGCCCTTAAACATCAATATAGTGACATTTTAAATCTTGCATATTATTACTTACTTGTATGTTATATGAAGTATAGAGAAAGTTTTGTAATTGGCCAAAAATTATATTGAGTTTTCGCGGAAATATCCGTTTTGAGTTCCTATGACATTAAAAAATCGTTTTGGAAGGATATTTTTCTGTTGGTTGTGTAATTTTGAGCCTGACTGTGTGAACTTATTGTGATCAAACTTGGTATATGGGTATATTTTTGCCATATTCTGGTGAATATATATATATATATATATATATATATATATATATATTCTTAATATTCGTTAACCTAAAATTTTGAAGGAGCTGCCATCAAACACTTTGTTATGATTTTTACAATCGACAATAACGATTTTGATCAAATTTTTTTATAGCCTCTATAAAGACTCAAACAAAGGTAGTGGTTACGATACCCAAATAGTGTAGTTCTGAAGTTATGAGTTAAAATATAAAAGTAATCCAAGGTGCTATTATAAAAGAACTAATTTATCACAATCTGTCCTACCTTTTTGAACCTAACCGGAAATTAAAGAAAATATAGTTCAGAAATAATGGGCTAATAAAGAAAATAAACCTTTACCATCGTCATCAAAAACCTATTAGGTCCAACTTGCCAATAGAAAATAGCCGAAAATATTTCGTCGGATGCTTAATATTTCAATTAGGAAGCGCTATAGATAACACACCGCGGTAGAAACGTTTAAAACGAAAAATAATTGAAACTTTATTTATACTGCTATTGGATAATCCAATCAGCCAAAACAATGAAGAAATAAGACCATATGGTGTCTGTTAATAAAAACTGAAAAAAAACATCTTCTTTAAATATGAGTAAAAATTTACCCCTAAATCTCCACTATAGTGCTGTTCTCCACTTATAAGTGATAACTAGATGACGCGCTAAACTTTTAAAGACTATTCACTCTGATAAACAGTTAGGTCATCAATCCGTTGGCATGCAACTCCTGATTAGTTACCGAATCAATTGTTTTCTGTTCTTTTTGTAGTGTAATACGGTGACATGTGGTTTTTCCGATCACGTTTGTATTTAGTCTTGTTTATTTTGACTGCTCAGATCTAGCCTTAACCCTGAGTTCCTTTCTTAGATAACTTGTTTTAATGTTAGTATCCAACGTGGTCATGGGATATGTTACGTTTTTCACTTGATTCTAAGCATATCGCATTATAATGAGGTTGATTTAAATTCTCTAAACGTCGTGAATATACATATATAATGGTAAACGTCCAATTAAACTATATCAATAAAAACGAAACAAATAGGCTCTATTTAAATATCTTTTTTTTTAAAAAATTACAAAATGTTTTAACAAAAAGGAACCTTTCCAGAAACTTCTTTACAGCAAAGGAGATCATGTTAAGTGAGTACGGGTTTGGCAATACCGAGGTTCCTTGCTGGATCTACAGCTTTCTTCGTGTAGTCTTGAGATAGATTCCTTTCTTTGATCTTTTCTATCAGGTTTCTCTTGACCAGCTCTTGTTTTCTTCCGAACCTGATCTTATATAAGAGTATTCAACGGTTAGAAGTCTGTATTTTATGATCTTTTCTTCTCTTTTTATATAAGGCGATGATGACCAAGTTGTTTTACCCCTTTGATATAACAGGGAGAAACGTCAACTTTTCTACAAATCAGGAATACATAGGCAAAAAAGAAGAAAATTAACAAACAAAGAAAATAATACTTTTTAAATCAATATTAAGTAAAATAGTATTATAAATATAATTTTCGTTAAGAGGTGGACTAATATTATTTTGTTTTTTGAATAGGTGTATGAGGAAGTAATTCAATGGTTTTGCACCAGTTTTTAAAATAATCGAGAAAAATCAAATGTAGATAAGACGAGATTTAGAATCTTACGTTCAACTTGAACAGATAATTACGAATCTAGCAAATGATTTTCTCAACTATCATTAACAAAATATATCATTGGTGTTAATGATAGTTGAGAAAATTAACTTTAACAGCTCATTTTTAAAACTCAAATTTGACTTTTCTTAATTGACTAAATTTGCAGGAAATTCTACTGTATGTCCTGCTTATCGTGTTTTGAAAGTAACTATTTACACTATCGCACATCCTCAGTTCCATTCTTTCCATAAAACATTAAGTTCTTCAGTATTTGAATCAAAACAGTTGCCTATTCAGTTCAAAGTTGATTTAATCAAGTATTCATTCCATACATGGTCTTAAAGGATCACATTTCAGTGTTGTTGTATATCCCATTGAACGGACTGAAGCAGCCGCAACTCTATTGTATAACATTACGGCGGCCTTTGACCTTACTAGAGTGGTTTCACTGACTATAATAACTTATGAATTTATGTCCAATCCAAACCCAATGTTGCATTTAATGAATTGGAAATAATAATAGTTTTTTTATTTAGTTTGAAGTCTAACTATAAGATAATTTTAAACTAATAAATGTGTTTATTTATGATAACTACTTAAAGTAGAATTGTATTTTAATAGAATAACACTAATGATTATGTCTACAGTAGACCTCTCTCCTTAGGTGATGTATTTAGTTTGAAATCGCACTATAATATAATGTACACCTAACAAATTTATTTATTTATGATAAGTATTTGAAAGTAGAATTGCATTTTAATAGAATAACACTAGTGATTATTTCTACAGTAGACCTCTCTCCATAAATATTTATTTAGTTTGAATTCGCACTAAATATAATGTTAACTTTACAAATGTATTTATTTAAGATAACTACTTAGAGTAGAATTGTATTTTAATAGAATAATACTAGTGATTCTGTCTACAATAGACCTGGCTCCTTAGACGTTTTATTTAATTTTAAGTCGCTCTAAATACAATTATTTACTTTACATATTTGTATATTTAAAATAACTACTTAAAGTAGAATTATATTTTAAAAGAATGATATTTCTGTCTGCAGTAGACTTCCTTCCTTCAATGTTTCATTTTGTTCAATCAATTTTGTTGACAGATTGTGACTACTACTTAGGGTCTTAGATACCTATTATCTATAAAGAATATCACAGCTATTGTAACACTGAATTAGAGAAACAATAAAAGTTACTTGTTTTGGGAGAAGTTACTTTTTGCATTATAATTATGACTTACCAGTCGTTGGGAAGTTGTAGTAAATATTATGCACTATTCAATGATATTATTCTCGTACCAATGTGGAACAATCTATTGGAAGCATAAAGGATCCGACTATTGTTTATATTTTACAATATCTCACATTTATATCGATTTTACAAAGTTATATAAATTTTAAGAGGAAATATCTGGGATCTAAACAATGTATCTGTTATGTAATTAATAATGTA
Source organism: Aphrophora alni (assembly GCA_963513935.1). Taxonomy (NCBI): domain Eukaryota; kingdom Metazoa; phylum Arthropoda; class Insecta; order Hemiptera; family Aphrophoridae; genus Aphrophora; species Aphrophora alni. Next base: position 92,239,387 of record OY740770.1, read on the forward strand.
TTTGATAGTTATGAAAAAGTAAAAAAAAAAGTTTAACATCGTATACATTTTTTTATTTTTTTTAAATTTTATTGAAACTGATCTGAAAGACCAACCATCAATTTACATCTATCATCATATTCATTTGCTACCTATACAGTCAACCACTGTTGTACTACATATTAGATTCGAAAAACACACACTGAATTACACTAATTCAAAAATTTTAGTTCTTTTCAGCCTCCTTACTGTATTGGTGTTGTCAAGCAGTTGAATAGCTTTACGTTGACATGCTGGTGCAATCTAGATTCATGCTTTGCAGCAAACCTTTTAATTTCACTGGAGACATCAGGGATCCTAAGGTCTTGATGTAGATCACTATTTCTGATGTACCATGGAGCACTTACCATGTTCCTTCGCACTATATTCTGAAAGGTTTGAATATATCTGATGTTCGTTTCCTTAGCACAACCCCACAGTTGTATTCCATAAAGCCAAATTGGTTTCAGAATTTAGTTATATATCATAATTTTGTTGTGTATTGACAATTGAGAATTTCGTCCCAAGAGCCAGTACAGTTGTCTATATTTGAAACCAAGTTCTGTCCTTTTTCTTCTGATGTGCTCCTTCAACCGTAACTTTGAATCTAGTGTCATACACAAATATTTGGCAGTGTCTACATATATTATGGTACTACAACCCCATTTAAGGTAACTGGAAGACTATTCTCTAGTCTTTTGTTTGTGAAATTGATATGGACAGATTTCAGTTCATTTAGTTTGATTTCCCGTTTCCTAGTCCATTGCTGTATCTGGTCAATAGCATCCTGAAGCATAAGTAGAGGATGGGCTCCAAAACACTCCCTTAAGGCACACCTGTCTCACTTCTCTTAGCTTAGAATAGTCATCCTCCTGTTTGACTCTAAATAATCTTTCCGATATATAGGATTTTAACATGTCAGCATATTGTTTTGGTAGCATTTTATTAAGTTTATATATATCAAACTTTTGTGCCATACCCTATCAAAGGCATGGGCCACGTCGAGGAAGATTGTCTAGTAGATTAGCTTTTCCTCTAGTTCTATCTCTATTGTGTCCGTTACTCTATGCACTTGGTCTATTGTGGGATGACTCTGTCTGAACCCGAAACCTCGTATAATTAAAATATATTAAACACTTCTTGCGTGAGGTCGATTTATATATTTGACCAGGTAAAATTTCCTATAAATAAAGTTTAAAAAACAGTTTGAATTATATTTTTTCAATAAAGTATTGTTCTCGCGGTATACCTTGATCAACCCAAGTATATTTAATACTTTAGAACGCTCGATGTGTTCTTACTCGGAGCACCTACGTCTATGCTTTGGAACTGGGCATTAATTCTTTTGAGTGACCGAAGTTCTAAAAATCAAAAGAAATTTCAAATGTTTCAATTACTTTGATTGGCAAAGTTAGCAAATAATCTTATATTTAAATTTCATAGGGATTGGTACACGCTTGTGTCCTTAATTAACAAACATAAAAATAAAGAAGAAATGTCAAATGGTGTAGTTAAAACAGACTTTCGCTTGGCTCGGTGCACAATTTAAAGGTTTCATAATAAAATTTTGTTCCGCACAGAGGGGTGTAGACTAGCTGAACGTAATAAGAGGGGGATGATTCTCCTCGCGGTCCCCATTCAAACACTCAATTAACACTCACAACACATCAATTATTAACTTTAAAGTCATGTACATCTTCTCTTGGGGGATTTATTTATCCTCTACATCTCTTTCTTACGCAGAGTTTCCTCATTTCTCAACTGAGTGATGCGACACTATCATTCTTTCCAGATATTATAACCATTTATAAGTATGAAAGAATGATTATTGTCTGTTAATTCCGGGAGTGGTAATGGACATTATGATTGTCTGTGTTTTTACACTGCCGAGGTTATTGAGTTCAGGAACCGGCCAGTGAGTAGTAACTGGGGGGGGAGGGGGAGAACCGCAACTTCGCACCAGAACTCACTTATTTGATTCCATTTAAATATGGAGGTCGCCTTAGTTCGAGATTCCTGGGCTACTGGCTACGCTGGGAATGCCCAGTTATTGATTGTGCGATTCTTCATCCACGAAGCTCCGGACTATGAAACGTATGGATAATGTAAATTCATACTCCAAACCAGAATTAAATGAATACCAAAGAGAGCATACCAAAAAGACCACTAGGTATAGTCCTCATCACAGATATGTATATTTATTATTTAATATAATATTTAATGATTTTGATAAGAGTTGTATCTATTCATATTAGACCTGTCTTAATTTTTTGGCTGCTATCTTGGAATGAAAGCACAAATTGATATTCAATTTTACCAATAAGTTTAGTTTTAGTTTTCCATCAAAATGAAATATAATTAGACTGATCTTTAAATGTGTAATTTTAAACTACTACTCATGAGTGCTACTTATAGAAGTCCTCACTGCCAATATCATATGCCAAAACAAAATTTTCATGTTTTTAACTTTAATATTTTAACGGTGTTGTTCGGGACTTTTGATTCGCTCTGTCTATAAATATACATAGAAATTAAATTTTACTCATGCGCACGTGAAATTTACTAAAATTAGGCAACCTAACTTGTAATATTACGGTTATTAACAATAGTAACTTTTGAAAATGTTTAAAATTAATACTTGTTCTTGTTGTTTATAGGTGAGCTGGCATAGCAGACTGCAGTTGTTCACGGCTGTAAGTAATTGATTATCACTGATCTAAGTTAACTGATATTTTTAACCGTATTATTAATAAAATGAACGTAGACTAACGTTTAGGGAATTAAAAGGAGTCCAAAAAATATTTTCCTGAAAACGTTATACAACACACACAAAAATACATTTACAATTTGTATTTGAAAATATCCCTTTAAAGCATTATTGTTTGTTTTATAGTCGTAAAAATAGCTGTTTGATATTGAAATATTAATAAATAACTAAAAAAGTATTGTTTTCTGTCATGCAGCTGTATCCAGCTAGTAACTGTCATACCACAGTAAATATAATACCACGGCTTATGAAATTTTCATAATGTTTCCACATGTATAACTCTGTGGAACTTTAATTAACTCTATTTTTTATGTTCAATTGATTGTACGTTGTAGAGTTAAATTCACTTCATTTGCGATAACACTCTTATTATCTACAACAGGTGGCTATTCCTGCTATCAATGGATAAATGAGATCGTAACATCAGAACAAGTTATTTATAAGAAAACCTTTTAAACCGTCGACGTTTTAAAAAAAATATTAAAATTTCAAACAATTGTTCCATTGACCCAAGGATCTGTGTCTAATTGTATTTCACCAAGTTCAGTATTTACGATGAAAATAATTAATAAGGTAAAAGGATAGACAATTAATCGAATAATAATTCCTGTACTACAAGTTTTAAGGAAGGTTTACCAATTTTGTGAGCTGTGTATACTAAAATGTTTTCTATATCGGACTATATTTATAAAATGTTTTATAAATTCGGAGAGCTCTTAAATAGCATTTAGTCCTAAATAACATTTTTAATAACCTTGTGTAGAATGTATTTTCTTATATATTACAGACTTACTGGTACTCATGTACACATTCTATATATTAATTAGTTTAATCTTTTCTCTATTTTTAGTCATTTTAGTTTTAATTGGCATTTAAAACACTTCAAGATAAACTCCAACATAGAATTATATGATAGTTGTTATCAATAATACAAAGCTTTCTTTTATTAAGAATGACGGAGAACAACATAAATTTTTCCTTTTGTGTAATACAAAAAACATTTCCAATATGCCATTTATTTAAGGTATTAATATCTCATGATTCTTACAAATGCTACCGTGTGCCACCGTATGAAGTCTTTTCCCAAAATCGTGTCCGTGACTCACGCTTGTTCTGTAGCGAAGGACAAAGTACTCTCTCTCTCTCTCTCTCTCTCTCTCTCTCTCTCTCTCTCTCTCTCTCTCTCTCTCTCTCTCTCTCTCTCTCTCTCTCTCTCTCTCTCTCTCTCTCTCTCTCTCTCTCTCTCTCTCTCTCTCTCTCTCTCTCTCTCTCTCTCTCTCTCTCTCTCTCTCTCTCTCTCTCTCTCTCTCTCTCTCTCTCTCTCTCTCTCTCTCTCTCTCTCTCTCTCTCTCTCCCCACAATCGTATGGAGGACTCACCTCTCGCATGGCTACCTCCATTAGCTGAGGAATTTCAACGACCTAGCACGTTGTCCATTTAAAGTAATGTTCATTATTTTATTTGTTTGCGAAATGGGAAAGTAATTCCATAGACACACGACCGGCTTCTGATTACACAAAGAAAATAAATTGTACACAACCTTTCTTATTGCACACACACGTAAATATACTCAACATTAGCTGTAAATAGAACCAGTTTTATAAAACATAGTTTATACTTTGAACAGAACGGTGGTTTGTATTGTGTTCAAGTTTTAAATGTATTTTTCTGAATTTTTAAAATGTACACTATGTCTTGGCTGTACTAATTTTTTTTTTATATTCAACTTAAATCCGGTTCCATATGGGAAGGTAATTGGGACAGCTGTCAAAATTTCGTTCTGTAACTTAAATTGTATATTATTGAATTAAAAATGAACTGATGTCTGATTTTTTAAAATTAAATTTGTATCTGAATGGCAATGAAGAAGTCATTGTAGAAATAAATTGGAGTGTTAGCACCTCCAAGCTATCTTTCCGCCTTTTTTAACAAAAGCTTTATCTTAAATACAACGGGGTGAAAATGTCGTTTGTATAAAGAATGGTTGAGAATAAAAGAGCAGTAATTTGTCTACATGGTCAATATGCCTCAATATATCTTTATCTGTGAAATAGTTCGCTTTCTATGTCTCACTGCGTTTGTGATTTTATTAAATTTAAAAAAATCTCAGGATACGATATTCTATTTTATTACAAATATCTATAATATTAGTTAGAAGTCTCTTAAAAGATGTAATTTTGCGAGTTATTATAAAAGTTTGTGTGTTGAATGTTCCGAAAATAGTAACGGTTTCAACAAATTAATGAGAAACGAATTAGTTTCTTATGTTTACGATAATCACAGGTTTTTTACTACTTTTATCGTAGGTCAAAGTATGACCGAACTATTGATATAAAATTATTGACTTCAGTAACGTAATAACTAAAAACTATTTATCACAAGCTTAATTTGCAATGTATGTAGGAGGTCAAAAAAGGGACAAAGATCATAGATTTAATTTTTCGTTGTTATTCCATTCAAATATTAAGAAATAATTTTTAAATATAGGCCTATATATATCTTCATTACCCTTTGACTTAAGATAAAAATGGATAAAACTCGTGTATTTATCATTTATAAAACAACATTTTTTGTTTCATGATAATAGTTTTACAATCATTCGATTTTCAGAAAAAGTACAAACTTTTCAATGATCGCCGAATCTTGCAAACAGATTCTCTAAGTAAATTCTTAAGATATTCAATTTGAATAAGTGATACAAAAGATAAAGACGGTACGAGATGATGTACTTTTGGAAATTGGTTTGTAGAAAAACCCCTTTTGGTTATTTTTATTTCTTAAAAACTTACAAAAGTCATAGCTCTGGATCCCTCATGGGCTCACTTACGGTAGGGGGGGGGGGTATGTAGTTTTGTGTTACATCCCTCTTTATAATCTCTCCTTTCTCTTGACCAACTCTTGTTTTTTCCGACCCAGATACTATAAACGTATTCGAGGGCTAGTGGTCTTCACGATACGCTCTTCTCGCCCCTTTTTTATAAGGCGATTATAACCGAGTAGTTTTAGTCTTTTAAAGGGGAAAACATATCTCTGGAATCATTCCTATGCTCTGTTCAGGGGCTAAAATTTATTTGGAGAGAACAGTTTAATGAGGATTTGTTGAAGAATACATTTAAATAGTTTTCCAAATTATGTTTTCCACACCATGAATCAACAATGTCGAATGATTTACAAATATTAATTTTCAACTTGGATATTGGTTTTCAAAAATCAGTAGAGTTTTGAGGATCGATTAGCAATTTAAAAAAAAGTAAATATTGTAATGTTAAATATATCTTACAATTTAAAAATTGGTGCCCTAAATTGTCTAAGTAAATACTAAGCTTATATATAAAATCTAAACAACAAAATTATTGAAAAAAAAAGTAATTTGGAGTCCAAACTGCCCGTTTTAGATATTCGTGTCCTAGGCAGTTAGTCTTTTATAATTTCATAAAAATAATTCTTAACAAGTACTTATTTCTATGTGACATAAACTTTTTAAAAGTACATTTTTGTCTCACATTAAAAATATAGAAAATATTTTAAATTATAAAAAAAATTGTTTTTTACCGTATTTAAAGTGATTACTTTTTCGTCTTCGAAAATTACAAAAAACTAGTATTTTAATGTTTCAAAAATTGGAATTTTGTACGTTTCCAAAACGAGGACATGGAGCGAATAGTTTTATTGTTTTTTTTTTTAAATAAGAAATCTTCACTTACATTTGTTATAATTTCATATTAGCAAAATATTGCGCCGCCATTTTGAATTGGTAAAAAATATAAATTACATTCTTAAGAACTTTATATTGATGTATAATCTGACAGTTGTGTACAGTTGAAAAGTTGCATAGTGGAATCCGTACCCCCTGATTTTAAACACCATGTATAAAAACAAATTTAAAATATTAATTTTATGACATTTCATACATGGTTAGTGATCATTGATTAGTATACATTGTGCTACATCATTCTACGGTAAACGATTGGTCTGAATTAGATATTAAACATACTCTCTGAATTAAACAACATTTGTGAACTTGCAGGTAACTCTGTATGCTAATTCTGTATTTAGTTAATCAGATTTTCTTTCATAAAATATTTGATTTTCTGATATAGATGATTCAGGCCTAGCTAACCACGTAAAACTTCAAATTTATTATTACCTATATTTACTTTAATCGTGTTTCTGAATTTTTTAAACAATTTACTTACAAATTAAATTTATTCGATACAAAGGTTTTCGCTCTCTTTATTAATATTGTTTCCGAAGAATTGGAACAAAATTCAAATTTTAAGTGAACCTAATAAATAAAAAAACTGGATTGTAAATAAGTTAGTTGACACGTTTTTTATTTAATTTGTATAATGGGACGACTATAATGTGAAATAAAAATGCATTGAATTATATTAGTTTTTATAAGAATTCTATTTTCTCTTCATTTAATTACACACAGAAACCTTATAGGTTTCTATATATCATAGTCTTATAGGTGTATTAAAACTACTAGTTGTAGGTACATAGTGAAATAAGGAGTTCCTGGCTACAGAGTGTTTGCTTGAGAATGAAAAATAGTTCGATCTGAGCAATGTTTTATTCCTTAACAAAATAGTAAGGAATCAGTACAACACAACTACTATTTAAGTATGTTGTTCTGAAATAACATAACCAAACTAAATTTGTGTTTTTAAACCCCTAAACCTTTTCAAGTCAGCTAAACTGATCAAGTTAGCTTATTGACTTTGCTAAACTGATCGCTATGGTAATGCATTAGATATTTATAGTATCATGTTATGTAGTATTTTAAGTGATATTTTCCAGTAATTTTCATGAGAAACATACATTTCCCCCATATTTCATTTCAAAAATTTTAAAAACGAAACATTGGAAAAGATTGTAGGTTCAAACTTTGGTTCATAATTTATTTTTTTAAACGGTTAGGAAAATTAATATTTACATATTTTTGCTTTTTTTTCTTCTTCTTTTTTAACATTTACACCAAGTTTTAAGTAATTTTATTTGGTTGTTATTTATTATTTCAACATGTGTTAGTAATATAACTGTTTTGAAAATATTATCTGCATCAAATTTCAGGAACAACTGTTCAGATTTTGGATTATTGTAAGGATCATCTCTTTTAAGACCGAGGTGCCATGCATCCTTAATATCTGTATCTTTCTTTCCACGCCGTAAAAACAAATTGAAAAACAAGAGTTTTTTCTATTGTAAAAATAACTGAATAGTTTGTCGTTTATGAAGTTTGATTTATTATATAAAAAACAAATTTATAAAACGTAATTTTAACTCGGATGTATAAAACCGATTTAATTTTAAAACTTCATAGTATCACCAATAATAAATCTTTGGAAAGTAATATTAAATCTCTATTTATTAACAGAAATGCTGATTTTTATCCCTTTTGTCAAATGGCGATAAAAAATAGCTGTCATTATCTCCATAAAAAAGATTTAAAGAGCATACAATAGAGGTCTCTATCACTGGAATAGCGTCAGAGTAACGACCTTGAGGGTCACAACGTTGTTGAGGTTTACAACGAGTTAGCATGTATGTTCGTTTTAAGGTTACAATGAATTAATTAGTCATTTCTTGCAAAAAATTTAAATTATTATTAATACAAATCATTGTTAAGTACATACTAAGTGAAAAAATAAAATAAAAGTTACAAAATAGCAATTAAACAAGTTAATGGGTGCCATCATGGTGCCTACGCAGCCCCTTCACACCATGTGATACAAGCAGATACGCCGACAATTTAATTCGTCGTTCATGTAGAAAATGTTGAATTGTATTCGTAGATCACGGTTCTTATACATAAGGTAAATTTGTTTCAAATATTTTATACATACGTTTTCTGAACCTCGTATTTATGTAATTACTACTTTCTTGATGCTGGCAAGACCCTAATGGGTCTCGTAGATATGTATATATTACAAATTCTCCACTAGCAGCTCATGTCAGTCTTTCTAACAGTAAGTATAACTTGAAGTATCCTCCACTCTCTACGCTCATGTCAGTGACTAGGAGCACCATTATCTTGTACAGTATCTTCGTGTACGGCATTATCGTGGGAGGTCAAGATTCGAAATTAGCTTTTTTGATAATAACTTTTCTATTTTCCATCTTAGAGATATGGGTTTGATACCATTCAGAATTCTAATCTGCAATTTCTTTTCTAATTTAATGTTTTATAAGTTGAATTTACACCCTAGGCCAAAGTAGGCTATATGAACTATTGTATTGTCATCGATAATACACAATAGAAATAGAATTCTCTTAACATTAAATTCAAAAGTCAATGCAACGAGGAGAATCAATGCTGTTGTTTTATTATAATGCTTTGTGTTGTATACGACATCTAAAGCTCCCCTGCTAAATATCTAAAACGTATGACTCTCTTGCAATGATTGATTAGATAGAGTGACACTTACGCTAAAGAATGACTAATTTACCGTCCTCCTTTACGCTGGTGGTACGTTATGTGGGTAGCTCAGCTGTATTTGGTCATTTAATAGTGTTTGATTAATAGTTAGTATACAATGTGCATATTAATTAACCATTTTAATAGGTAATGTAAACTTAATTAGTGAACGTAAAGGCTAACTCGTTGTTCATTTTTATTATATGACTAGTAAGTAATTACCAATAATAATGAACAGAATTATATACTATTACTTAAGTATTTTAGAAGTGCCTGTACTTTTTCATTCGGCAGTTGCCTACTCTCTATGAGTTTTAAAATCTACGAGTCGTTACTGAATACAAGTATATATATATATATATATATATATATATATATATATATATATATATATATATATATATATAAAGCAAATTACGTATGGATTCAGGATTGGTGGAATTGAAGACGATCACAATAGGGGATTCGTATAATAGAAATTCGCTAATAAGGTTCGTCGATGTATTCAATACAACCCCACTTCCACAAAAGTCGACGTAAAATTTGAGTTGGTAAATTAAAGAAAAAGTGATAAATGTAAAAATGTTGTAATTTATAGAGCAAAATGATTTTTAAATGCATCTTTGTGTATGTACGAAGGTTTGTGCATCATTTGCATTGCAATACGACCTAGTTTAACTATGTAAGAAGCAGTGCGACACCTTTGCTCATCATGGTTCATTAGGCTCGGCAATTACCCAGCAGGTAGTCGGTATAATTAAATGACATGTCTTACAATTAAATCCCCGCTAGCTAAACTAAATTGATTCTAGTTTTTCAAAGTCGTCAACAAGTAATAGGACTTGATTTAACGACTGCTACTTCTTCACTATATTAAAAAACAAGTCAACAGTGTAATTAAAGATTACTGATGAGGCTATATCTCAGATGAAATAATAATAACCTCCATTCATACTCATGAGAGACTAGAAAACATTTCTACTCGTATAACCATTCCTCTCGAGTGACTGAGGTAGGAGGGAAGTATCCTTGCTTTCTATAATTATTCAAAGGGCAATTTTTACAATTTTCCTTAACGTTCAGATTTTATGCTGTAAGACTACCGAAGTGATATCACTACAGCCCAGTTAACCTTGTTTGAAACATTCTTAAGTTAATCTTCACCCTTTAGACACCCTACTATCGTTACACATATAAACAACCCAAAAACATTATACAAATTTTCCTACACACCATACAATAAAATACCAAGCAAACAACGAAATGTCTTCCCAAATAAGATATCAGATGTTATGTGAGATAAGCAAAAACGAACCTGTACACAATCTTCGATATTTTAAGAATGGACCAAACTATTTCGGCCAAATTTTGGCTATGTTTGAATTTGCCTTTTCTAAAATTGTGTGCTAAATGCGAATTAAAATGGAAATAGAGTTCATACGCGATTTACTAGCAATTGGTAATTTTCTTCCACTTAGGGTTTGCCACATAGATTTTGAGTCATAAAAATTCACATTAACCATGGTTTGGTCGGCTTAATTATGACCGAATTGGTATATTCTACCTTCTATGACGTAATGATTTATTTCTACATTTTTACCGACAACTTTCAACGAGAACCGGCGACAAGGGGTTTTTAGAGGTTTTTGTATTATCACTGTTAAATTAATTTTTCGTTTTAGAAACTACATTTTTATTTATGACTGTTTAGTTACGCTAAATATTTTAACTATCCAACAAATTTAAACAATTTTTTAGACATGATAGAATACTGATCCGTTGAGAGTTTTATAACGTCCAGGTTTTAACAAACAGTACCAGACACGAACGCATCTTAACTTACTTGTGTTAATTTTTATTATAAGTTACTTAAACATTTTGCATAATACGTTCAAAGTGATTACGAAGAAAAACTACTGACACCTTTTTAAATATTTATATTTGTCAAAAATGTCCATCTATGAATATAAAACTTTTCGAAACGTTTTTATAATATGAAAAGTATGCGATTAAGATAAACTCTATAACAAACCTTAAGCAATGAAATAAATGGCAGTTTACATACACACAATGTCGGCTACAAATGAAAGTCGTGCTGGGTACTGTACTTGCAATCCTGACATAATTGGCTCAATCCTTTCTCTGTAGTTTCAAATTATTCACGAATAATTTCCTGCCCTCTCTACTTGGTTACGTCATATAAAGCGACCGCTCTCCCAGTCTCGTACATTGGTAATCATTGCGCTATACAACACGACTCCGTTTGTGATAGGCTTAGAATATTTTTGATATCGTAATTTAACTTTGCCGACACATGAAATGTATCCGAATCATACCCATTGGAGATATTTAGCGCAATTCGTTATATATATATATATATATATATATATATATATATATATATATATATATATATATATAACCTCTCTGTTATCATCGCTTTATAAAATAGAGAATGTAAACATTATAAAATAAAGACACCTAGTCCTTGTATACTTTAATAACGTGGTGGTCGGGATCTAACTCAAGACTATATAAAGAAAGGTGTAGATTCAGCTAGGATTCCTCCAATTTACCATACCGGTGCTCTGAGGGGGTTCACCAGAGATGACAAGTGTTGTACGTATTGTCACAAAAGGGCTCTGTAAGAGAATGCACACGTCAATGTGATTTTCTTTTGAAGAAACAAATTATATAACAAACATTTTTTTTTCAACGCTTCCCTGTCTGAAGGAAAGCTCATACATTCACCTTTTGGAACCAAAATACTGCTAATCTCAAACTTGAGGAACTGAGTACAACTTTGATCAACAATATATACAACAAATTCATCAAGAACCTTTTAAGTAAATTCTATTTTACAATTTGTTTTACTTTTGCAAAAAAAATACAGGTTTATTATATTAAAATTTTTTAACATCTTTTTTGTTAATGTACTCTTTTTAAATAGATAAAATCAATATTGTGAAAAAAAAACCAAAAAAAAACATTTTTTTAAAGATGTTCTTTAGGGACTGTGAGCCAAAAAGTATAAGTAACTGTACCACCCATTTAAATAAATAAATTAATATTACTAGCTTGGTAAAAAATGTATGTGCGTTAGAATCAATAATTAAAAATATATTCTTAGAATATAACATAAATTTAAATTTATAATTACATTTAAACAAAAGTTATTGTAATTATACTTATGTTCTTTGCACTTTGTTCAATCGTACCCAATGTATACTATTGTTGTTGTTGTTGATGTATTTCTTTTTTTTTTATGTTTTTTATGCATATTTCTGGAACAGTAAAAACTGGTGTGTAGAAAATGAATGGTTTAGCCTAACAAGGGATTGTAACAAAGACGCCTAAATTTATTTATGTATTATAAATAATAAGCATACTTTGGTAATGTAAGCTCTTTGTGTGACATAATTTATTTAAAGGCAAAGAGTATGAACACGAACATAGATAATAAGGTAAACAACTATACATAAGAAAAACGTGATTAGAAGTGAACTGAATAGCATCCAGTGCACATGTTGCATTTAAAATGCAGAGAACAAAGCAAGAAATGTTATTGATGATTACCTATATATCTGGTTCAGCCTATCCATTGCTAAAAGCGAACGGAACGTGCAGTAACCCTCCCTTATGAAATAGTTACGTGGTGTCTTAAAGGCTGCTACACAGAAACAAATATGAACTTCTCTTCTGGCCGTTTGATTGTGGTCTTACCATTTGCTTCAATGTAAAGACGTTTGACTTTTGTGACATTTGGCATATTACTATATATATATATATATATATATATATATATATATTTACGTTAAGATATTAGAAATTTTCAGTGAGTTTCGCAGGATATTTAGGTGTTGGATATTTTTGTCATTAATTAAATTGACTTAATAGGCAATTTAGTTTTCACTTTTAATAATATTATACCCTCAGGAATCACTATAATGAATAAAGGAGTGGTAATTCCGAGGGACCCTAGCTGGATCTACACCTTTTCGTGTAATTTAGAATTATATCTTTTTCTTTCATCATTCCTATCTGGTCTCCTTTGATCAAATCCTGTTTTCCGAACCTGACGTTATTGGAGTATTCCAGGGTTAGGAGTCTTTATTTAAAATTTCTTTCTATAAAGCAATTATGTTCGAAAGTTTTTTCACCTTTAAAAAATTAGAAAGAAACATCATTTTACATTCAATAAATACGTTTTGGTATATTTCCGATTTTTTACCAGGTTAAGTGTTACGATCGTTGATCAATATTGATTAGTTATTGAATCATAGGTTATAGTATTTATATGATTAAATATGGATTATTGATTCAATATATTTTGGTAAGTTTTTTGAATATTCAAATGTTTTAAATAGTTTTATGGAATAACTTATAAACTATGAATTCTGTTATAACTCACAGGTATACAATTTCTAGATTTGTTTTACACAATACAATAGTTAGAGAATTATAAGTAAAAACCTTAACTTAATTTAATAATTCTTGAAATTTATTCTAAATTTCAGTCAAATTCGATCATGGAAACTAGATTACGCTATTTGTTGAATATTATTATTACTACAAAATGGAAAGGTGAATTTTAAAATGGCGTACTGCTGAAACGAGTTTTCGGAGGTTCATTCTTGAGTTTATTTTTCACGTCAGCATAATATAGTAGCTCTTTTTGTGAAGAACGGTGATTTGTATTGCACCCTTCACTTCTACCCCCAATAAAAGAGACACTAGGCCGCAGTTATCAGCAAATGATGAAATTCATTATTAATGCTGCAGCCAGAGCGCACCACGTTTATTAAGTAAAAAAGACATTCGCTTATATTGCGTCAGCTTATTAGCTGCATAATGAGTTTTCCTTTGTTTTCTGTACGTTCGTTTGTTTTTTCTTGTTGTTTATTTCCAAAAAACCTCTCGTTTGTATCTAGAACAGGTAATTGGTAGACGGATGAAATGACGTAATAACTTATATAGTGAGAAGAATCAACGGGATAAGTTTAAATTGCAAACATTTTCCTTTTGCTTCATAAAGACTTTTTATTTCGCTTTTCATTGCCACAATTAAAATGTCAAATGTCATTATAACCTCCAAAAACAAGTAAGAGAATAATTTTTACAATATTTGTATTCGTTAATTACTTGATTGTTTTAGAATAATGTTTGAAATCTTCTAACTAATTGAAATTTTAAACTCAATCCCCCCCCCCCAATAGCTAATTGATTAGAACACAAATATGCCAAAAATATTTTATATGAAGTACTTTTTAAATGTCGTTGGCCATTCCGTGTTTGTTAAACAAGCAAAGCGAGGTTGTATTTATTTTATCATTTAACATTTCGTTTGTATGTCTCTGTGTATTTTCATAACATTAATGCAGCTTTTCCCCAGTGTTTTACGTTTCAAATTTCTTGTAAAAAATATATTAAGTCATTCCTCTTACATCAAAATATCCCATAGGAATATTCATGCATCAGCACTAGATGTATAAGTGTCCTATACAGTAGATTACATAATATTATGACAAAGTAAACGAGGTCGGTATAAATGATAGCACTGTACCAACAACCCATCTGGCATCTTACTTTAGTGATTCACACTTGAGTGATCTGTGAAAACTGTGACATTTCAAACTGCTGAGACATTTCATCAACAAGGCATTTCATCAACATCGGTGGAACTGTATTTAGAGACCAATTAGGAGGCTTGACCTAAATAACAGTCATCAATCATTTGTAATGGTCATGTTCAATCTGTGGCATTACTTGTCTATCTGTTCAATATTTGGTTTGTCATGTAACAAGTTATTCCGAACAGTGAAATAATAGACGTCGTAGGCGCCAGTCTGTGATGTTATCGCCACACATTGTGAACTTGATTGCCAAATTTGAATGAGAGAACATGAAAATAACAATAACGTCGAAAGAAAATGAAAACAAGATTATCGGTATGTCATTGTACACTTACTTAGTTCTGTGAAAACGTAGACTATACATTCGAGTGCATAGATCCATTCTAAACTCGTATCGGCAACTCGATCATTGTTTATGTTTGTTAACATTAAATTTTCTTGGGAGAATTTAGGTTCCGAAATTTTATTTTCAATGTATTTTCGATATTTGTTACCGTAGAACGTTGTGATTGCACCATTACACACCCAATTAATATATGCAAATGTTGACAAAATTTGGTGTTATAAGTTGAACAACCAAAATATCCTGAACGCAATATCTGCATTTTATTAAAATTGACTTTAAATGTTTAGAGTCGATTATAAAAACAATGGAAATTTTCAGTTTCTGTCTTGTGGCACCTAACTTCAAATTATAGGTTATTCTAAATATACAAATAAAATCCTTAGATGTGATTTTAAAAAGGCAATATATAGTAAGTACATATAAATATATATTATTAAAATCATGGTAGTAGGCGTTGTATCTCTAGCTCAATTCACAGAAATTCATCATAACTTCAGTGTAAAACCAATTATTTAAAGTAATTATAAATATCATTATAACACTATTCTGTTTAATAAATCTTAAACTTCATTATAAAAACTATAGTTTGAAGTCTTTTAAAAATAATTGTAAAACCAATTATTTGCAGTCTTGGATATCCGCAATAATGAAAAGGGTTCGTTTTGTCATCACAATTCTTATTCACTCTGTGAATATGTGAGACAGTAAATTAACTCTATAAAACATTGCAAAACTTTCTACATAACTTTATACAAAAAATTACAATAATAATATTCGCCACCTTGGCTCCTCGCTGAAATATCTCTATTCTACTTACGTAAACTAAGAGTTTCATTTGTTGATTTTTGGGAATTGTATAAAAGATAAATTAGTAAAGTTTTTTACTGCTGTTTAAAAGCGAAAACCTCTCGCTCATTATCACCTTATAAAAACGGAAGGAAAAGAACATAAAATAAACATCCCTAGCCCTTTACTACTGTAATATCGTCAGACCAAATAGGAAAGATGAAACAGAGAGATCTAGCCCGATCCACTTCGGTATTTCCACATCCCTACTCACTAAACTGAGGCCTTGAGGGGTTTTATTAGTTGTATTTTCATAAAGTGTGCAACCGTTTTGTCAGATATAACGTTTCGCCTCAAGACAAAGTTAAAAAGGTGTAAATCCTGAGCTTATCCCTCGGGAATGCTAAACCCGTACTCCCTATATTGAGGCCCTGAGGGAATTATCATAAAACTGCTATGGAAATTGTTATCCTCCCTTAGATTTTGAACATTTTATAAAGAAACTATTTAAAACTATATTTAAATAGAGCCTGAGCTTGCTTTGCTTCATTTATAAACTCAAAGTTAATCGTAATTGATTGAAATCAAGTTATTAATGGACACGGTTAAGGTTAATTTAGTTTATTGACAATTATTCTTGAACCGTAAATTTCGTTTCTTTTGTAATTTGGCACGCTGGTCTGAAACATAATTATTAACATCAAAATTCGATTAAAATGGGTCTTTATAACAGCTGCATATCAATTTTGATTTTTTTTTTTTTTTACCTTTAACTTCTGTACAATTTCTTTTTTTTAAAGATGGCCTCCAATACGTTTTATTTGGATCGATAGAGGTTGTGTTTTATCATAATTTAATCAAAATCATGAATTAGTATTTCAATAATATAGTAATTTTTAGATTTTTCCATACTGTCCGCTAACAAAAATTATTAAAGCCAAAATGTGTCCAAATACCATAACTGCTAAAACTTAGGCAACAATTATAGGCTGGAGGGAATTGCACAAACGATAGACATCTGTAACAACATAATACTCTATTTTACATATATATATATATATATATATATATATATATCGTGTAAAATAAAATCTAAATATATCATGCCATTTTTCTTAGTTTAAGTCTGAGCTGCACAATCTTTAAGTACGCTCCGGCTCTTATGCACCTTGTTGTGAAATTTATCTTGTAACTTGGTTTAGTTCTAGTGATTTTTGCAATATTTAATGTTATATTCATACAAATTATTTTGGCGCCGAATTTATACTACGCAAAAGTATAACATATTAATTGTACTATCTCACTCTTGACATGAGAATAATATTTTTATGGGGCGGGGTGGGGAGAAACAGATGTTGACATGTTCATTTCATGTTGTAATTTCAACGAATTTGTGCCTATCTCTACGCTCATCAGCAGTGATTGCTCAGACGAAATTTGACAGATATTATTCAAATTATGACTTAATTATTTGGTTTCTAATTATGCACGAAAAATAATAATTGCTGTAATTAATATATATATCGTGCTTCAATGATACATTTTTAATCACATTTTATCAAATGTACTTCCTAACAAAATATACCATTGCCAAAGTTATCAATAATTAAATAATAATAATAATTAAAAAGTTGTTTCTAAACATTCACTTAAATTATTAGTTATAAATAAAGATTAATAACCCCAAAAAGTATGCTTATGGAAAAACAGGCTTACAAAAAGTTTAGAAATAGAACCATCATTAAAATCTTTATATCATTAAATTAAACAACTAGTGACAAATTTATGAGACCAGTAATGCAAGTGGAAGCTCTTTTTAAACATAAACAACTCCTAGAGTTTATTAGAGTCGTTGCACCAACACGTCAAGCTGGAGGGAGTGACAGCGTGCTACCTTGCCAAGTACTAAACGAATTTCAATTTAAACATAAACATTTAACAAGGGCTCAGTAGCTCCACGGGTTTAACGAGCGGAGATTGAAGTTGTTTTTTTGTTTTTTTTTACTATGTGCTAGTGAGAAGTTTTTTGGGACTACTCTAGTGCGCTAATTTATTATTCCAATAGCTTTAATTCTTATATGATTTCTAGCTATACAAGTATTTTAGCTATTTCTACCTTTCTTGTGAAAACACTAGCACACGAAAGTAAAAACAATCCATTGCGCCTTCCAGTAGATCAGAAAATATGTTTTATTAGAAATGGTTTTTATGTTAAACCACTTCTTAAACTCAACAGAGAGATGACATTGTGACATGTAATAAGAGTCACTTTTTTTCTGAAATAATAATGTACCCGTCATTTAAATTGGATGAAAAGAATGTTGAACATACTAACTCAGTTCTATATTTAATAATTTGACAGCAGATCAGCCATTAATATGATCTGTCAAATCGGTTCTATGATCTGACATATCCTACCTTTATGATTTATAGATTGCCCTAACTTTACTTTCCTCATCAATATTCACGAATTATTCAATTAGGTATGTAATACATAACATACAAATCAAATGTATTCTCCTAGATAGTTGATAAATTATTAAAATAATGCAGAGTAAAAACTAAATTTAATCCATAATGCACAAACTTTCTCCCTCGTCCATGTGAAGAGAAGTCAAACACATACTTGAAATAAAACCAAAATTCGAGGTCACAGTTTTTTGTATTAGAATTAATTTACAGAAAGCTTATAATTAATTTGAGCTTTTGAAAGCCCACATTGGTTTGGACTATATAACTCTCAAGTTTTATCAAACTATAATCGAGTTGGGTGCATCTTATTTTACGAAATTCAGTCATATTGTTAGAGTAAACGATTTTTTTAGGAGGATATACCGATATCTGCAGACTCAAAAGATATAGAATTTTGGAGAGCTATAGTGTTTAGTCTAAATTTTCTTAGGGTTCATAAAAGGTTCTATTTTTTAAAATTTTTTGTTTATTGAGGCATTATAGCAAGTACCTACCTTCAAAATTTGAATTTCCAACATTTTGAATTTTTTACATATTTTGTAGTTAAAAAGTATTTTGTTGTTGTATTTTAATTAAAAACTGTTCTCGCAGACGTGTAAATATAATTATAAAAGTTTCATATTTTGCACTGAGTATTCGAGATTATCAATAATAATAATAATTATTTATTTTTTTACAATCCGATTCTTCCTTTCGAGAAAAAAGAAAAAACTACGTCATGTAAAAAATATTGTGGAAAATCTATGTAACTCACTTTTTTGTGTGTAGTGTAATAAATACGAATGAAGAACAAAATTTGTGTGTTAATACCACAATGTAAAAACTCATAATTTTCGGAAAATTATTGAACTTGGTCTAATTCTCATACAAAATGCAAATTTGTTATACCTAAAAATATTATCCACCATGTCAATGTGATTTCGAAACAAATCGCTTAATTGAAATGTGTTCCATAAAATGTTTTCATAAACTAGATAGGCTAATGACGCATAACTTTGAAGTTCGGTGTAGTGTAGGTATCTCAGGAAATGTTGATTTTGTGTCAAAATCGTGGAATTTCTTAACAAATTCTACTCTAATTTAAGTTATTATCACCCGATTTAATGTTCTTCCATAATATCCATGTACTCTGATTCGCACTTGGCTTGCATTCACAAAAAGTGAAAATTTGAAAAAATAAAGAAACACGTTTGTTATTAGTTTTATAACTCAAAAGCTAATGAGTTGAACATATTTTTTTGGATTAATAATTAGGAAGTTATTTGCTGAAAAATTCAACTATTTTATCGTTTTGAGTTGGGAGTGTTACCATTACATGAACAATTACAATATTCCCATTGTGACGTATCTTAGGGCGTTGTTTAATATGGCAGCCATTTTGATATTATTATTGCATTTTTCTGAATTTTAAATACTTTTTATATGGGTATGCAGGAGTTGCCCTGCAAATTTATTTTTAAAGAAGTTATTGAGCAGCCCCCCCCCCCATCTGGTTATTGTGGTTATATACTCACGATAAAGACATCGACGTACGTACGAAATGTCAAACATCGCCTTTTTGATTCCACAGATTATAAAAGTTTGAAATCATTAATAAAAAACAGAAGCATAACTTTTGTTCTAAACCTTATACTTGTTACGCTGGATAGATAAAATTAAAATCAAATAAAGTTCTTATGTCGTCATAGTAAAATTCAAGTTGACATCATTATAATATAACATGATCTGTCTATAATGATGTCAAACTTTAATGTTTGTTGTCCTCTGTAAAATTCAAGTTTATCGATTTCCTATATTCTTGTCTGTTGGTTTACTTTTTAACGATGGTCGTTATATACAATACGAGATCATAGCGTTGATAACGAATAAACGACAATATAAGCTGTATCACAATACACCGTGTTTCCCTTAAAGTCAGGAAAATTGGTCTTGTCCTTAATATAGCCTGAGGTAGATAATATGTTCACTCATATTAACATTATATTTAATAATATAATGCGGGTTTTAGACCTAAACGTACATGGCATGTCAATACCTGGAAGTACTGCTCTCTCGAAACCTATGTGATTACTACATTTCAATGAATTTATAAAAATTTAGACCTTGGCTAGTTAGATACTTGTCGTATCTCGCGTAGTACTGAGGAGACGACATTGTGTTTGAAACGAGATTGATAATCAAACTTTAATTTCAGAATCTGTGTACATTTACGATCTAGGAGAACAGAAAAACGTTAAAATAAAAAATGGAAAGAATGTGTTACTTATTTTTTTTTTATTATTTGGCGTTCTAGCTCTGTTAATTTGTGTCCGATTTTGTTAAATTTGGTACGCAGGTTATTTTTCACATTATCTTGGAAACATTAACTTTATTGGTTCAATTTGAGCTCATTTTCACATGAAACAACAGCTTTTGCAACATTTCTGTCGTTAAGGCTTGTAGAATATGTTTTCAGTGGTTTTAAAAACTCCATTAAAAAGAAAAAAATGCTCCATAAAAATGTCGGTCGTATAAATTATGTTTTGTTCATTTAATAAATTTTGTTAAAAACGTCCAAATCCCAATTCGTTACAATATTTTATCAATTTATCAAAGTCGTGAACACAATTTTCCTATACATACAAAAAGTGACTCATTTTCTTCTTCTTCCTTACTTTGATAAATCACAGTATTTCTATGATTATAAGACTCTAATTTAAATTCGAATTAATCATAAAATCACTCTAAAGTTGACTGTTTTCAACAATTTCAGATTAAAAAGTGTTTTCCCCTCCTTCCTATTCATATATCTCCTACATGTGATTAGGTAAAATTAATTATATTTCTGTTTTATACAAATAATAGTTTATATCTTTATAAACAAATTACTGCCATGAATAAGTAATGTTTGCAGCGACATCTGTAGAAAATGTATGGAAATGACATGAAGTTATAATTATATTGCAATAACCAATATACCAACATGTCACTATAATTTATTATCTATGATTTCATTCACTTTTACTTTCAAAAATTCCTATAAAGCGAACATAATTTATTGATCTTAGTTTATTTAGCCAGAACAGGGTTTTTCAATCATTCATATAATTGAACTCACTATTTTAAGAAAGCATAAATATTTAAACTTATACTAAAAGGTCAATACGTATAAATGTTCAGGATTTTTGCGTTTATTTAAGATTTAATTGTAGCCTAGCTGACGTACGTATAATCACAAATTCATGGCAATAATTTCTTATAGAAATGTTATATTTTGTTTAATCTAATGATATTAGTCTACAACTGTATTCAGAAAGTAATAGACAGTCGTGTTGGCTTGATTCCTACTTCTTTATTTCTCTAAAACACTGAACAAAGTCAGCTCATTTTTCTAAGCAGAACTCTTTTCTAAAACGAGGTCAACTTCTCTTGTTAATTAAAGGATCTAAATGATTTCTTAGAGCGTTGTTTCCTTTGTTAACGGACACTCTGTTTTACTTCAGATAGCCTAACTTCAACCAAATTAAAATACGTTTCAAAGAAAATGTAATTATTTTCGAGAAATGTAAAAATTAATTATAAGAAGTCTTTTGTGCTAGAAATTCCTCAAGAAATACTATTTTGCTACGCTGAAATCGTTACATGGCATTTGTGAAAGTAAAATAAAAGATTTCTCTTGAAGTCAATTAAGAGTGTAACTGAACATAAATATGATATTTTAATTAAATGCTAAACGTATAACGACTTGAGAAAACTGCTTCGTTATTTGTATTTCAATTGTTACAGAAGAAAAGTTTTTTGAGAATGATTACAGTTTGAATAATCTTGACTCGTTGCTAATATGCTGCCGGATTTTATTTTAACGTTTAACTAAGGTACTAACTTCTGGAATAAGTGTAAGAACTTCCTTAACCAAAAAATCCTCCAAATAATATATAGGTTTTGAAAAATCTAAATTATTTCAAAATATGTAGATCATGATTTGCCACTTGATATTTAATCCAATTATAAAATTACAACTCCTTACCTGGAACTAGCAAATTTTAAACCCTGAATCGTGTGTTGCTTACAATTCATGTGTAAACACCACTGTCAAATTATGCAAATTCTTTGATATTCAATCGGTATTCAGTACAATTACGAAATAATCATTTCTTATTCAATAAGTAAATCCACTTCTTATTTTAACGCTATGTAGCCACATGCCGAGATTATTTAATATTTTTTTAAGTCAGCGCATGATTTTAAAAATGTCTTCAGACATGATTTACAACGAGTTCACTACAAATTGTGGTGAATCATTTATTTAGACATTGTTAGGATCGGAGAAACATTCGAGTGCGCGGGCGACCCGTGAGAATATATTTTGTAGTAAAAGGCAATTTGAGATATGTATTTACATAATCATTCCGTTATTAGAAGGTCAGTATAACATTGGTGGATGATTTATCAAATCAACCATGAAATATAAATTATTATTGTTTAGCTAATGTGGGAACGAACTTCTTTGACATCTTATTGAGAAAAGGAACAAAGACTTTTAAATTTTTGCCTGACTCAAAAGTTGTGATTGACTACGTTTATAGGATTTTATTATAATTCCTAGTTTTAGTAGTCGTAGTTGTATAGACAAGTCCAAATGTAGGAATGTGGTTAAACACCAAGCTTATTGGATATTATACTAATTCCTAGTTACTCTTTCCTGCTCAAGCAGTCTCCGCAAGACAGCAGTTAAACGTTTGCCGTCTTACTGTAATGAAGGTTTACCTCACTCTACCTCATCATTCCTCGGTGTAGAGGTTACTCTGAAATCAGGTTTTGAAGCTCACTGCTTGAAATGACTTCATTGAAGCCTTGTCAATCACAATCACTAGAATCTGTCCACACTCTTCCAGCTTTCTATGAACGGCTCTACATCCCTGCGTCATTAGACCCTTGTTCTGGGTTTCGTTGAAATGTTCGACTACATCTCTAACTGTTCCAATTACAAGTAGGTTCAGTCCTCCTTGAGACCCTAAATCCTTATTGACAGATCCAAAAGCTGGTTCCACAGGGTTGTTTGCAACCCCCATATCCTCCACCTCCATCTGGTTTCTACTCTCTTAGTTGTCTGTCTTTTGTAAGCTTCCCAGGGTAATCTTCTTTCAACAGTTTGTTTTTACCCATTAAATTCTCACGAGTAATAAGAGAGCCATCCCACACACAGTCCATCCGTAGAGAGCCACGCATATCGTATAGGTTAGGCTAGTATAGTACTAGAGGTATTCAGACATCCTATAGTCAAGGCTAAGCTCCTCCTTCACCACGAAACCATCGGGTTATGCTTGTTTACCTTGGCTTGGGATGGATAACGATTTACACTTCCGCCGCATTGATGTTGCATCAATAAAAGTTCAGACAGACCAACAGGTTCCCCACTCTGCACGACTTGGAAGTGTGGACGTCCGCATATGAAACTGCACACATACCACATCACCACACCATCAAGAGAATGGGTTATGCAAAGAACACATGTACGAGACGAGGTTGGATGCAACTACTCTTTCTATATGAATATAAAATATAGTGATTTTAGCATCTTTTAAACTTGTGATGAAACCGTTGTTGTACTATTTCACCTCATAAACGAAACGAACCCACATAAATAGGTGACTCACAGATTCAAATCCACTTAGAAAATAAACATTATATTTTCATCAGGAAATATTACAACCTCCATTTGAAATTTATTTAGAATTCTCTATTTCGACTTCCCTACAGAATTAAGAACATTCTCTACAAATAATTACTAAGTACTATGCAAAAATTTAAATCTAACAATTCATTCCAAAGGGGTGTGATCAATCTTCTATTTTTGTTTCTAGGACAATATTTGACTGCTTTGACATTGAAAACTGAAGTTGATACCGTGTAGTCTATATATCCATTGACTATTATTGGTTCGATTCCCTTATAAAATTTTTATTAGCTAGGAAATTACTAAACGAATTAATAAGTCATTGATCCTGTATAAAGTTGATTCAATATGCAACCAAGAGACATATGCTGCGATCAATAAGATTAAAGATCGTTGGAATAAGTGCATTGAAGTGGAAAGAGACTATGTTGCGAAGTTGTGTATGCATATAAATGTAATCAATAAACAAAGTGAAGCTATGAAATTCAAGTTGATATTTGAACACACCTGTCGTATTTAAATTGAAAGATACGTCTACGGTGGTGACCTAGTAAGAACTATTACACTCTTTATGGTATATTTTTAATATACGTCAGTTCTTTTACTTCAGAGCACTGTAGAAGAATAATTTACAAACAATCCGTTTAGTGAGAAAATTAAAATAAATTATCATGTGTGATAGATACATACTGTGCAAGAAAATTAAATTGACCATAATATATTATATTGATGTTGAAAAACAAGTGAACACACATTCATGATATGCTTTCGAGATTTACAATAATTTTAATAATGCAAATCATTTATTCCTTTGTCCTTGCTATCAGAATGTGTATATTTTACTATCCTAATTTCCAAAATACTGTTTTAAGTGATCGTCAAATTAAAAATTGTAAGACCTTTATTTTAATTTAAACGTACTTTACTTGCTAATTTGACAGAGGTCTAACTAAAGATTAGATTAGATCCGAGATTATAACTCATTTTTACAACAAAAAACATAACATACAATAATAACATAACATATAATAAAGTTTTTTATTAATACAAAAACAGATCAAAGTATTCAAAGTTTATAGTGCAAAACACTAATGGATGTCCATGAATGCAGATATTCAATTTGCACGCAATAACATATTATGGGCCATCGGAAGTGAGTTATAAGTGAGACATTTTATTTTGAAAACCCTATTTGAAATGGCCAACATTATGAAATTTATGAATCGGTTTTTTTTCTTAGAAAGCCTTTACTTAGCTAATGCGACACATATACAATGTGTCCCATGAATATATACACACTTTTGATTTTCTATTAATTGCTTATTTCTCAACAATATACCTATATATTTATTTTAAAATACTGTGAAAAAAACCACTACTGCTAGAGAGGAAGGACAAGAGAGTTATCTCAAAATTCGAACAAACGCTTAAATCACATACTATAGATCATAATGTGTGGTCAATTAATGATATCGGGTTCCAATAGAGACTGCAAAAGCTTTATTTTATCAAAGTTATTGTGGCAGTGTTTGGACATTCCTGGAATGTTAGACACATAAACCGGGTTAAACACTTACCTATCCAGATCAAACTAGGTAGACTAATTATGTGTTCTGGTGTAGCAATTTACTGCGTCTGTACAACTAAATCCAACATTACAACAAATTATAACCTCCGGTACTGATATGTACGTTTCAATTTTGAATAATTAAGGCACGTGTTCTAAAAATACATTAATAATTTTAAAAATAGAGTCAATAGGTTTGATTTATTTGTTTAATTTTTTTTATATAAACTGACACAAATCAACACCATTTTTAATTAAATTTTAATGTCTTTGAAAATTACTCTGTTATACTTCTCGATTATCCTAAGTCTCTCAAGTTTATCACAGCTGAAATTTAAATAAGTCAAAGAGTTCACGAATAGAGATGTGTAATTTTCCAGAACCATTGAATTTATATTCTTTCATTGACAAAATTTAAGATATCTTAAAACAGTTTATTCAGAATTAATTCCAGGACCATTAATGGAGTACAGAAATGTTATAATTGTCTGGAAAACACGACTTATGAACTTCTAATAATATTTAACCAGTATATAGAATTGTTTTCATATATTATCTCCGACCGTGGTATATTAATTAGGAATAGATTTTGATGAAAACTTGAATAGGATCTAATAACTTGAGATTTGTATTAATCGTTTTCCCCCTTTAAATATGTATAACATTTCTAATTTAGAACAAAGAGTTATATATTATGTTCGCTTTAATAGGAATTTGTGAAAGTAAAAATGAATGACATTATACTGTATATAATAAATTATAGTCACATAATGTTGGTATATTGATTATTGCAATATAATTATAAACATCATGTCATTTCCATACATATTTGTATTTGTCCTGCAGATGTCGCTACAAACATAACACCGTCATGTCAGTAATTTGTTCATAAAGACAAACTATTATTTGTATAAAAAATAATTATAATTAATTTTACTTAATCACATGTATGAGAAATTAGAATAGGATGGAGGGGAAACGCTTTTTAATCTGAAGTTGTTGAAAACAGTCAATTTTTTAATGATTTTCTGATTAATTGGAATTATAAATTATAAATTTAGAATTATAAACAGTTTTCTTCTAAATTTATTGAAATTAAAATTAGAGTTTCTGAAAGAAAGACCTTAACTACTACCCAATTATATTATTTACTGAAATATGAAACTCTACCCCCAACTTTCTGCTGTGTTAACCCTGACTATAATGTGTGTCTGTAATGTCTACCATATGTTTCTATTTTAAGTTGTTATGTTCCGTTCTGTATACAATGTTTTAAACAATCTTTCGAAAGACTGATAGAATATTAATTAACTCTAAAGATAAAGATTCAAAGTTTGTGGCATTGTAAACATGTAGAACAACTACAAGTGTATAAGTAAATTATATTTATATGTGGTTGCATATGTCCCTAAATTGTATTCACGTGTATGTCTAAAAATCTTTTACATCTCCTAGTATTTTATAATTCCATTTATTTCTCATTTTTAGAGAAACTTATCGTAAATTAATATTATGGTTGTATTTACATATAACTTGTTACTTACGATATAATTGTATCAAACTTCTGGTTCGTTAAGAGACGCTTCTTTAACAAAATATACGTTGACTTTATATTCAACTTGTTTGTAATATTTGCAACACTCTTCCACTATGTTGATTTGAGCTTAAGTTTTAATTTTAAAACAAATGAAAAATAACATCTTTTAACTTTACCCTAAAATCTATTATTTCCGCCCATTCACTTTAATGGAATACAAAAGGTGCATATACATTTTACAAACTTGCTCAGACACAAACCGTAGGTCAACAAAAAAAAATGTTTTTCAATAAATCTAAGAAAAATCCCTGTTGAAAATATTGGTTAAAGGTGAAAATAATTTCTGAGCTCTGTTTTACAAACTTTAATCTTTAAATCGACACAAATACAAAGATTTATGACATATACCAGTATTGCAAACCACAAATAAAATGAGTTTGACAGTATATGTTTAAACAATATTTTAACCAATTTTTGTTTTCATATTTTACTCTCGATTGTTTCACAAGCTGGGTTTTGCCCATTAGTGATTTTTTATTAAATATTTAAATTCTTGAAGATCGATTTTGAGTAATCAACCTTCTTAAATTTCATACGCGGTATTTGTTATTTTCTGACTGTTAACTCTAGAACAGGAGACCAATGTTTATAATCTTAACCAAAATTTATCTATAAATAAAATAAAATCGATAGATCAATTTACGGGATTTCGGCATTTTTCGTATTAATCTTATGACAAAATGGCCTAATTTTTAACTATTGAAGGAGATTCGTGAGTGTTTGAAAATAACTTAATAATGACTTAATAAATTTATTATAAGATTCAGCCATTTTGGTTTAACTTCTTAGATGTAGAGCTGAACACATACTGTCTTTCAAAACGGGCATTTTTATTACAAATCTTGTAGCCCAGTTATTTTAATAAAATGTTTCATGGTACATATTATGTGAGAAGGAAAGTGTTTATTATAGCTAAAGAAAATTGATCATTAAATTTAATCGAAAGTATCATTTTGGTTCAAAACATTTTCTGAAAATATTTAGTTCTGAATACGTGAAAAAATACATATATATGTCCTGGCACATTTACTACACATCGGTAGACCTATGTCGGTGGTTTAACTCATATTAAGATATCTGTGTTATCTTTTAGAAACATTATCGTTTCGTTTTGTTAAAACTAAATAGTGTCTCATAATACAGGTAATCGTAGGTAATTTTTCCGTCCTCATTCCTACTTTCTTTCCATAAAGAAGTTTTTAAGCAAAGTCAAGTTATTTTCTAAGCAAAATTCTTCTCTTAAGATCACTTCTCTTGTTAATTAAAGGATATAAATGATTTCTTGGAGTGGTGTTTCCTTTGTTAACGGACAAGCTGTTTTCCTTCTAATACACTTATTTCAACATAATTAAAATACCTTGGAAGTAAAATTTAATTATATACGAGTAATGAAAAAAAATGACAAGAAGTGTTTTATGTAAAGATTCCTACAGAAATACTCTTTTTGTAACGTTGAAATTGTTACCTGGAATTTGTGAAAGTGGCAGAAAAGAGTTTACTTCAGAAGTCAATTAATAGTATAACTGAAACAAAATGATTAGAGTATTTTAACAAAATACAGACATATAAAAAGTTTTATTTAAACTGTGATAGAAAACCAATTCTTTTGTAATAATTGCAGTATGAGAAACTTGACTCTCTACGATACACTTGTGATAATAACAAAACAATGTTTTATAACCAACAACTTTAGACTGCTCATTTGTGAGATATGCCTCCATTTCTATGTTACTCACATTTATTAATAGCATACACTGCTATTCCGACCACGGTATCAACACTGGGACATCGACAAGCTGCACAATATGAGATTTTGTAAGCTGTTGAAAATTAGATATTAGTTTCGAAAAACTGTTCCGACAGTCATCAACCTAACAACTAATAACACATTTGGTTACGTGCCAATGTGACTGACATTCAAATAAATTTCGGACTCTTACAATGTTATTACTTTTTTCTATATTTGAGGTTATAATTAAGATCTATTTTAGAATTATGCTACAATTCATTTTTGAGAAATTTTTCAATGTTGACATTTAGATATTTAATGGTGGATTTTTCCGGTTAAACAATTTTGTTCAGTTTTTTTTTTGTTTTTTTTGCAAAATAATCGAGCTAGAATTTACACTTAGAATTTGTAACACCCTAATGTTTACTTACTTTTTGCTACGTTGATCGAGCCTCAGGTGATATCCACAATACGATGTACCTTGTACAATTTAGCAATAATGGCTTACAAAATAGGGTTTATCAATATACATTGCAATAATTTCGGATGTCCGTTCATGTGTTTGTAGTTCCTGAGCCTTCAACCTGGTATTTAAAATGATATTTTCTTCATCGCAGTCAAATAGAGTGTTTTGATGTCTCCACCTATAATACTGAGAATCTGTAAGGTTGTAAACAATACATGACATATATTCTTCGGTAACTGGGTGTCCAATAATTCTGGCTCTAAGGTTTGCAGCTTTCTACTGATTCCTCCATATAATTTGAGATCACACAGTTCCTGTTGTATTCCTAGTGGCGTTTTTCCAAGAATTTGGCCAACCTTTGTTGTATTTACCTTCGATCTGCTTCTTATAAAAATTCAAGGTCATGTGCAAATTCTGTTTACGTGGAAATGATGCTGCTTCCTTTGAAATTCCTTCACATCTCTCATTCCTTCGTACACTATAGTGGCCACTATATGACAATGGTGTCAGTTGCTTCTTGCAGTATTGTTTGTATTACTTTGGTATGACTGAAATAATATTTATATCATGGTACCAAGCGTTGATTTTGAGTAGATAAGTATGCATACCTTTGCCACATTAAATCTTTATAATGTTGAAGAAATGAGAGTATTGCCAGGAGATAGGTTGTTAAAGACATATAGAATTCGAAACTCAACTTCTGAATGCAGACTCCAGACTCTAAATGGTGGTTGTCATTGGTTAGAGAGAGCCGTCCGTTGTAAACATGGTGAAACACTGCATATTATCTATGCATTGGTTCCAGAACTGATTGTCGTAGGCTAGTAGGATGGTTTTGTTTTGCTATCCCTTCTAAATCAGTTGTTATAATGGGCGGTTTCCACAGCCAGGATACAATAGGCTTAAAAACTGAGATTTCTTCCAGAAAGTAAGGTGTAAGGTGTTTCTGCTCAAGTTAGACTAGTTGATACTTGAAGGATTGTTTGCTTAGAAATACCTAGTGGATGCATTTTCTCTAGCGACGTATTTCTTATGTGCCTTAAGGCACGTTTTTTCTCAATAAACATAGAGGCTTGATATTCAGTTCAACCTCCATAGTGATAATTGGCGTGTTTTAGACAAGACAAATACAATTAGTTGGGTTCAAAACGCTATCATGTTCTTTTTAAATATGATTTTTAGCTATTTCACCCTAAATTTTATAACCATATGTAATCTTGGGGTTTTATAAATTGATTTTATAATTGTCTCAGTGGTCTAATAACCACTCCCCTATGCTTGTCAATCAACATATTAAGAGGGACCATTTGCGTGGGTGAAATTAGGGGATAATGTAAAAATTCACCGGGCACTCTAAACTTACTTAGAAATTCAAATATTATTGCCATCTCCCTTATAATTCCCTTATATAGTGGAATTATAAAATGTTTCATCTCTTTTACCCATTTTTTAAAATTACTGTTTTAGATTTTAAGTGGCGCTATTTTTGACTCAACATTAATATGGTCATTTAATATTAGTTTACGCTTTATAAATAGAAATTATTTTCCGATTTTGCGCAAATGTACGTTCAATTTATTTAAAAATTTGATCAAAAAATTTGTTAACGAAAATAAAAATGGCAACAGATTTTTAAATTTCAAAATGAGATTTTTCGCTTATAACTTGTTATCTGTACGTCCCTCAAAAAGACCCTAAATATCATATTTTATGCAGTTTTATATTTTGCTTTCAATGAAGTTCAAATCTGTTCATAGTATTAAATGTAATTAATTAAAAGTACATTGCTAAAATTACTACCTTAAAATAAGAAGATAAATAAAAAGGTCAGTATTTTTATAGAAGTTAGATTTGATTTAATTTAATTCAAATACGTATCCGATATTTTTAATTTTAAATATACGTGATTTAGTGATTGAAAATTTTTGAAATGACGGCCGTTTGATACTTTTTAATGGGTTCCTTCTTACCAAATGGTTAGGACCTACGTGAGACGTTAAATCGATGATTTTTAGAAGATTTATGGATCTGAAAACCGTACATTAAGGTCGGCAATCAGGTTCATTACAAAAAAAATTTACGTTTCCCATGACAGTACTATAATACTTCATGTTGTTTTTTTCATAATTGTTCTTATTTTTAATATCAAACCTTGTATAACACCTGAAGTAAAACTAGACTGGTCAGTCAGTTAACTGACCTCAATTTGAAGTAACAAATCATTTTTAATGAACTTGTCCAAATGCTATTTATAATCGCTTTAAGATTAGATTGCAGTTTTGTCCTTTATCAACTTGAGTAAATTAAAGACGTTAATCAAACTGATCAAAGAACAAGGTGTTTGTTAAGAATAAGGTTGCCTAATTGGGATATTTTGACGAGGAAACTCAGTGTTGTTTAAACTCATTACAACGTTTTCTCTTTCATTTTAAAGTTATTTCCCACCCTGTCTTTGCCCGATATATTCAAACTTAGTTACAGGTTTTAAAGTCTCAGATTTTACGTGTATTTAAAAAAATTACAGGTGTTTCCATTAAATTAGAACTATATAAACATTTACCTTCTCCGTTTCTGTATACTTTGTAGAAAAACAAAAAACAGAACGGAATTCCATTACGTAGGATTGCAGTTGTTGCATTTTGTACAGCAGTCATTGTTTATTGACGGCGTTATCTACGCCACAGAATATATTGAACCCATCTCATGTTAACACTCAGGTCAGCCAAGGAGAAATGTGTGCATCAACATAAAACAAAATCTCAGAAAGAAAATAAAGACAAGTTTACTATCAACAATACGTCACACATTTAAAATTTACAAACTTAACAATAATATTATAGAGACATTAAAATCCCCGGTACTCTGTAGTGAGAATAGAACAGGCTAACACATGAAGGTGGAAAGATGTAGGATGACCAGTGTTAGAAGCTTGGATGCATTTGAAAGTAGATTTGTTGTATAAGTTTCTAAACAATATAGAACTGCAAAAATTGCTTGAAAATAACTTGAAAGTCAAACTTTTCGGATAGTTTTTTTTTCTGTTTACTTAGATTACAAATCATTTGATGTTCATATATTTTGTAAATATCATACAAAAACAACAATTGATCTAAATTGTTTATAATAAACACTAAATAAATACTGATATAAATAAAAGAAGTTGTAAATTGTCAGAAGATTGTATTTTCAGACAGCTCAGCAAACCACCACCACAGTTTGATTTCTTGAACATGTTGAGGTTAGGAAAATTAGTCATTGGCGTATTTTCCAGGATCCTTAAAGATGTCACACGTTCCCTTATCGGCGGGAAATGAAACCTTTGACCGATTTCACTCCAACTTTGTCAACCTACATTTTAGTATCATAAAGATCTACAGATAAAACAAAACATCTTATTCTTTACTAAGAAAGAAAACAAATATGTCTGAGCAAATTAAACAATACATCTGTTAAAATTTCATTCTAATGAATATTTGATTAAATAATTGTTAACTGTAATACGTTTCCATTACTAGTTGTATATGGAGATTTACCAAACATTTTGGAGATTTACTTCCTTTAAGTTTTTTTTTTAAATATGGTATAAGCAGTAGAGTAATAAAAAACAAATCCATAAACTTATTTAAATGCATAAAGAGCTTACGAAAGTCATGAAAGGCTTACGTGGACTGTTTATAGTCCAAAGTTGAACTTGACGTACTAAAATTAATTATTTTATAATTTTTAAACAACAAAACCAATTACTACAGTTTAGAACATTTCCAATAGTATGTAAGACTTATATATTACAGGACTGATAGTGTAATATAGAGAATAGTTCATAAAATGTCAAGTGGAAATAAACTTATTACATATACTAATAATTGTTTGTAGTTGAGATCTCTCGTTCTATAAGCGTACACAAATAAGAACTTTAATATCAGGTAATTGCGTAGTTCTGAATAATTCTGTCTAGTTTTCCAAGAAATTTGAATTAAATTACTTATATCTTTATATAGTATGAAATACCTTTAAAAGGTTCGTTGTAACTAATTGTCATTTTCATATCACTACTCATAGTATATTTTTTGCAATACATTTTTGACCCAGGCAAAGTTGGGATACAAATAAATATTATGATTTAAATACATAAACGTACATAAGAATATAAAGTACGAACTCTGTAACTGAGACACTTAGCTACTATATGTTATTTCTTATTCTAAAAAAATATTTTCAATATTTACGAGTAAATGCTGAAATTTAAGTTAAACGTTTAGATAACTTGAAATCATTATCAGATATGGCGATAAAAATACATACAATTAGTAGATTCATTTATAAATATTGGGCATTATATTGTTACTGGAGATATTACCACTAAATTTCAATAAAATCTGGCAAACGACCTCTTTACTCTATCAGCAATCAATGCTATGGAATGTTTACGTTGTGGTTTCGAGTCATGGACAGAAATTTAAGTATTTATGCCACGCTGCTTCTATTTTGACACCGCCCTATCAGCTAAACAAAATATTTGCCATCAACATTTATTTAAAAAGCCTAAAGTTGAAGTATTAAAAAAAATGTGTATAACAGTGTTTTGGAAATTACTTTTTATAAAATAGTGAACACCAAATTACAAAATACGTTCATACTTAAGTTCAAAAACAACTTAAAGTATTAAAAACCAGTATTTATCTGTAGATATTGTTATTATTTTTTAATAAATACATAGAAGTATAATTGTTTACAACGTATTTAACAGAATTTTTTAACTTGAGTTATGGAGGTATGAAAGTTAGTTTCTATCTAGTCACTTTGTAGACATATTGACGCTTTTAAAACAGTTTGGTATTTTATACCTGTTTCATAAATGTTGTCATAAGTGTAATATAGAACCCTGCGTATTTTATGCTTTGAAGAATATATATAGTTGATGTTTGGGGTACTGTTTAAAAGCAAATCGATAAATTTGAATACAAAATAACAAAAACACATTTTAAAACATAATTTTGTATATTTGTTAAACTTCATTTTTTAATATATTTTTTTTACACATAGTCAAAAAGAAATATTTTGTACTAAAATATATTACAAAGTTTGAAGAATATAATTAGTGAAGAAGATAATTACTTTAGAAAAATCGTTATTTTTCGAGGATAACAATTTTAAAGAAATAAAAACAAAAAGAAAGAAACTGTAGAATTATTCCATAATATACTAATATGAAGAACTAGTAATTATGAACGTGACGTGGGAGCTGCTGAAAAATACTACCAAGAACTCTATTAGTTATAAATAGAAAACAAAAACTTTAACGTATTACAATAATATATACATAAAAACAGAGAATTTAATTAAAAATGGAAATACAAAGTAGATAAATAAGATACAAACGTTAAAATGAAATTTGTAAGAAACTAAAAGATTGGGAGAGAAAAGTTAAAATCGAAATACTTGAAACAAGAATTCATATTAGGGATAGTTTAATGAAAATAACTAGACAATCCTGGTAAAACATGCACAAATACAGCATTATATGAAAATACCTGAAGCTCAGCAGGAAAAAACGAGAAGAGCCCCAACTTAGATGGAGAATATGAAATAGAAAATACAAAAGAAAGATAAATAAATCAACAGCAGACCAAAGATAAATAAGTACCTCACACGCCTGGCTAAAGTATTTAGAAAGAAAAAGTAGAATATTCATCCAAATTTTTAACAGATTCTGAAAGTAGTGAATAATCAAGTACTGTATATAAACGTTTTACGTTTTACATTTTAGACCCAGTAATCAGGATAAAAACATTTAACGTCTCTCGATTGAGCGTCTGTCCATACATTAAGTGAACCCAATAACAATTAAACGATAACTTGATATATTTTCATGCATTTGTAAGTTATTTTCCCAGATACATAGAAAATATTTTGATTGTTTTCAAAAATGTTGGTAAAGGAAATGGAGTCAACAGTTTTTTTTTTTTAATGTCAATTGTCGTTTGATATTTCAAATGTTGCTTCTTAAGGTTCTTAAAGCAATTGGGTATTAATGGAGTAGAGAGTGATGCACAAACCTTCCAAAATATCTAAATAAACCCAACATTTTGTAGATTTATACTTTTTAATTTTAAATGAAAATAATATTGACATCGGTATTAACGTAGGTCCCGGTACTCGTCGTCATGCCAACTGTATTTTCTGCATTAGGGTGCTTTTTAAGACATTTAAAAAGTGTAACCCGAGTTTTACCAATTTTGTTACCAGTATCTACAACAGTGATCTCAGCTCTTCTATTTTATTTTCAGTTTGATCAACATTTTATACTATTCTCTAATTATTGAAGACACAGGAAAAGTCTGTTTTTCTATATTATAATTAGACGTGCTGAATTGAAAAACACAACGTGTCAACTAAATGGAAGCAACTATAAGTCCAGAAATGAACTTTCCATTCTTACACATCTTTTCTATTTAGTAACGGCAAAATATAATTATGGCGATTAGTTATTTGAGATAAAAATATTTTTATGGATATAGTGCTAATAAAATAGTTCAATTATTTAGTTCATAACTGTGTATTGGTGTATCTTCTAAACCTTTCATCCAATTTTAATGAATAATCGTTTTTAATTGTTTAAGTGTTCATATTTATTAAATATGTAAAATAACAAAACTTTATCTTTTTAATGTGATTTATTCTTCAAACTTTTGCTCAAAGTTATATTGTTAAGTAAACCATGAATTACTGTTCACCATAAACCAAAAATCATACAACAGACGTTAATTGAATTTATAATAAGGCATGAACAGTTATATATCATTTTGAAACTTTAATTTTTGACAGTTATCGTTTTTATAGTTTTTAAGCAACTTTAATTTATACAGTTTTTAAGATGATAAACCTAAAGATATCCTAGTAATACGATTCCATAGTTGTTGGAAAAAAATTAAATGACCCTCGTTATACTATAGTTATACAGTATTCACAATATATTAATTACTTCTGTTTGTTTGAAATGTCTGTGTACAATAAATATTTACGTGTAAGTCATAACAAGATTAAAACTGTTTATAAATGTGTGGTGTGTCGTTAAAGTAAATGTTTGCTTATGAGTTTCATAATAGTCGTACATTCGAGCAAATCATTTCGACTTAACCTCCTTTGTGTTAGCTTTGAACGTTTGGCCACGCGTTATTTTATTGTTTTCTATTCAATGTTATTCCAAATATAACATGAACACGTTTCGTACTATTAGGCCTACTAAGATTTATTATTAGTTATTTTTATAAAGTAAAATGAATCATCATAAATCTTTAAGTATATACAAAGGGTTTGTCTTTAAAGATACAAGTGTACAAGTGTTCGCTTTCGATACTAAATAATTTTTTTTTTAATTGAGTAAAAAACTTAAAATACTTCTATTTTTCCTATTTTCCCCTTATTTTAGGTGGAAAATACTGTAGTTCTTTTCGTTGTTGTCATCTATAGTTTTTTTTGCCTCGAATGGCGTCTCACCATCAAGTGTAAAAATTATCGTAACAAAACATGTTCACTATGTCATGTATTCTAACACAAACATATATATGAATTATTATAAATACCTTGTTTGTCAAACAATCCTTATTTTTTGTGCGACATATTTCGCCGTTACACAGACGGCATTATCAAGCTACACTTTACAAACACAAGACACTAAATATTAACAACATTTATCAACACTAAAAAAGAAGAAGTTATTCTTGTACATTTGTACACGTTATATGAATTAAAACTGTCTTTAAGTAGCCACATGTTACACCAGCTGGTTCTACTACTTGACTGGATGAAATCTAAGGTCTTATCTAGATTTGTGTAGATAACCATTCATATATAAATATAACAATCCATTAGGCTACAATGAATTCTACAAACATATACACATTTAATAATAAGACTATTATGTAAAACGTGCCTCTCCACATATTATATAATAATCTTATTTCATAATCTATCCATTGTTGATATTATTATTATTATTAAGGTAAACTATAATACCTTTTCATATTTAAAAAATAGTAAATTCGTGCACCACAAAGTGAAGCTTTCAATTTTCTTCTTTCTTTTTTAACGAGTTTTATATATGGCTAAATTCTTGTGTTTCTACTGTTCTAACAATTTATAGAAGTAAATCAGCTTATATAAAATTTGTTTTAAGAATTTTTTCCCCTATCTAAGATTAATCTACAAAAATTAGAGAACGTACTTAAAAAAAAAAAAGCCAGGAATGATTTTCTTGATTCTCTTATTAATCTATTTCTTTGGTAATAAAATTGTACACTTAAAAAAAAAATTTTATTTTCCTGAATTTAAGTTTTTTTTAAGTACTTGTTCATATGATACTTTTATCTAAGAAATAAGTTTTATTCTTGAGAAATAGTTGGTGGAAAACTTAGCTGTTTTTAATAATCGATACTGTTTAATGTCTAACACTAAACCTTTTTTCTTTTTTTTTTGTACTGGAAGGTATTAAATACTTTGTACTAAAAACATAACTTTTTAATTATATTTGATTTTTCTTAATTATTTTGAACTTTAAATGTATTTACTTTTGTTGTGCATCCATATTGGTATAAATGTTTAGAGTATTAAAACTTTCAAGCTAAAGACTCTCGTAACTTTACAAACTTTGTTTGTTAAACTCTGACAGCAACGATAATTTTCGTAATTTATTGATAATTTAATAATCCCTTCAACTATAAACTGGGTCATAGTTGCTACGAATTTTTATTAAATAGTGTTAATGGTGTGTGCTTTAAAACTTTTTTTTTCCAGTTTTGTTATAAATAATATTTTGACACCATTTTGAAGGTAAAAATATTATATTTTTAGAATTTTTTGTTAACTATTAATTACATTCCATAGGTACTTTTAAGATAGCTGTTGTTAAAATGGAAATCAATTATCATTGAACATATATCATGAACTGTATATTCAAAACAAACATTTACCTTTTAATTTTTCCATTTCATATTTCTTTTTTTCCCATTT
Source organism: Aphrophora alni (assembly GCA_963513935.1). Taxonomy (NCBI): domain Eukaryota; kingdom Metazoa; phylum Arthropoda; class Insecta; order Hemiptera; family Aphrophoridae; genus Aphrophora; species Aphrophora alni. The sequence continues at coordinate 92,277,853 of OY740770.1, forward strand.
GATAAATTGGTTTATATTAAAATACCCAGGACGTATTAATACTTAATGAATTTTCATCAATCGTATGTCGTATGTCTTATTAATAACATTATATATATATATATATATATATATATATATATATATCCGAGACCACAGCCGTACTGTTTTAGTAGAAAATCAAATATGTTAAAAATGCATATTTACACATTTCACAGAATTTAATAGACTTTTATTTTACCTATACTTCTTTTTGTAAGATAATTCTTTTAATACAACAAATTGTTATAGAAATTTATAATACGTGGATAAAATCAGATATCTAATTAACGATTTTGTTTTTGAAACCGTATTCATTAAACCAGATGGGTTTAAAGCTGCTTATACGGTTTAAAAACGTATAGATAGCTACACTACACTTGTACTTACAAATAGAAAGATACAATATACTAAATTTATCAGATTCATGCTTGTCATATTTCGTTCCCTATTGAACTTCTTCCATGTCTACAAAGTTAATAATTTCGATGAATTTAATCAATAACAGTTATAATTTTGTCATATAATTCGTTTAATAGAGAAGTTTGTCTAACAGCTCAAAAACCGATATTGGGAAATATCCGCATTATAGTCACGTAAATCTAAAAACTTTTTTTTTATAACCCTATCTGTCTGCCAGTTGCGGGGGCAAATGCAAGGAGTGGACCAATTTTAATCAAATGTAGACATATTTAGGTAAAATATATTTTTCCCCTTTTTTAATAACACAAAATTTGTCAGTGGTTAGGAAATAAAACTAAAAATTATTTTATTCTCAAAATCAACTCTTTTGATTTTGATCAAATTTTTTAGAATGCATTTTCTACGAACCCAAACGAAAGGAATTGGTCGTCCGCCATCTATCAAAACATAGCGGTTCAGGAGTTATCTGTAAAAAAAAGAACTAAAACATTACCCGATTTTCTGAATATTGACTATGGTGATTTTTTCTTCTTCAAAATTTAATTTTAAATGTTAAACTCTTAGGTATACATATACGGTAAGTCTCAGTTGAAGGAAAATTAAAACCTTGACCGCGTCTTTAAAACCTTTATATTCTTATTTATATTAAATTGAACATTATATTAATATTTATAATACAGTACTTGTATTATTATTTATATTATATTTTTTATTTATTACAACTTATTTGAAAATCTTTCAAAACATGTTTTTAAATTTATGTTTCAAAAAGTTTGTAAAGAGGAACTATTCTTTTCAAACTTATCTAGCACAAGAAATCCGTAGGTAAATCCATTGATAAAGAATAACACTTTTTTAATGTAAATAGAATGACGATAAGTAATATAATTAAGAATTTGGTTTTTGGTTTAATGGATGGATGTGTGAAAAAGTTATTGCAATGATTTTAAACAGATTATTTGTTAAATCATGTCTTATCTACAGTAACTTTTATTACAAGTACAGTAGTAATATTTTAGTAAACTTTAATTTTGTAGTTGTTCCATAGTTCACTTTTGATTAATTATTAAGAAAAAAGCAAAAGTCTCAATAAAGATAAAAATGAGAGATACCGAGTTCCACCAAAAACGATTGAGTACCGACTTCTAAAAATGAATAAACTTTCTGGTACTTTTTGTTGTCTACGAACTTTCGAATTGTTTAACTATATTTTAAATATAAAAAAAAGGATTTTGAGAAGTTCACTGAAATCGCAATTTTTTTTTTCTATTTCAAGCTGTAGCAAATTATTATTGTTTTTATCAGGCAATTGCAACTTTTTGTTGATTTTACGACTTTGATCAAAGAGGCTAATTAGACAACTTTGCAAACAGATTTTAAAAAAAAAAGAAGATAAATGGGCGATAGTTTTAATCCCTAATTCAAAATAGAAATGTTAGTTTTCACTCGTTTTTTATTCGTTCATTTCCACTAAATTAAAAGTGTTAAGTTTACTAATAACGATTTTCATATAATTTAAAATTATTTCATAAGTACTTTGAATATACATAGAATCAATCATTATGTAGATAAATTGTGAACATTATTAAACTTACAGTTCCATCGTGACATAACTAATGTAGGCTACATGAGACGAGAGCGACCGCTCATTAATTCTCAGTGACTTACGACAGTATTTCTACCATTCGCGTATTCTTTAATACATCATATGTTGCTGGGTACTAGTATTTCAATTATTTTGTCCAGACTATAAATTATTCCAAAGTGTACAACATATGATTTGAATAGATTTAAACTTTCTCGTAATCATTTTAAAATATTGGAATCTCTTAGTAATAAATCACAAATATATTTTGGAAATAAAACCGCACAGTTGAAGCGGTCAGCAGACGACGTTCTAATTACTTACGTACGAAATAAAAGTTAAATTCAAACTCAGCGCCTTAAAATTTAGATTTTATTTTAAGATATTGTTTTGTTAAATTTCGTCTAATAGAAAGATAAGAATTTGTTATTCTAAGTGTAGGTATTATTGGATGCAAGTTTTAACGCTGTTCCGAATGAATTATTATAGAACAGAAAGCATAAAACTTTAATTTTGAAAATGGGCTGCCATTTTGAAACTTACTAACCGATGTTTCAGGTTATAAATTTCATTCAACGATTTGTAGACCCTGCCTTCAAACGAGTTTTGACTAAAATTGTAACTTCTATGCAATATCAATTACTAACACATATATAAATGTAACCCGAGGTAACCATAAGGACTTTTGTACGCAAGAGTGCAAAACATAATCGTTTCAATAACTTGAATTGATTCAAATTATTGTTCGTATATTTGAACAAACTATAAATCAAATAGGAGACCAATTCGTATTGACTGTTGCTAGTCATCGCTGATTAAATTTACTTACTAATATTTCTATTTTAGTAACGGTGTATTTTGAGAACAATTTTAAAATAGTTAATTTGCCGTATGTTCTATTTTAATTTGTTATGGGACAAACTTTTAGGGTGACTATCATTGTGGCTTTATAGAATGTCAAGTCCTGAACAAGTTTTTATGAAGTTGAATACTAGTTTTTTTTTTAAATTGTATAAACTTATTTTAAAGTTAGAGTCTCACATGTTTACAGTGATTGCAAGAAAACTATTTCAATTTACTATTTAGAATAGTATTTTTTTTAGTGTTAAAGAAAAATACATCTTTTTAATTTTAACACTTATGTTCAGCCTCTTGGATTCAAAGTAGAATGGATCTTGAGTTTTTGGGCAGAACTGTAAATTTAGTCAGAAAAAATATTTAAAAAAAAAACTAAATATAAAAATCTTTCAGTGTTGAATCAATTTATCCAAAAGTAAAACGCTTTACGTATTTTCTATGTATGATTGTCACTAGTTCTGGTAGTCGAAGATCTTTTTCCGCTTGAAATTGAGTGACTTTTTTTCCAGTCTACTTCATTACAACAAAAACTTACAGTTCTTGCGCTTTTGTTCATTTGAAAGTGACTTTCTGCAGAGATTAAGTTTAGCTGGCATTATAGAAAGATTTGCTTCTTTTAATCACAGAAAAAGAAGTTTTGTATTAATTGAAAAAGTTGACATGTTGAAAGAAGTAATATTTAGTTTTAAAATAAAATGATTGTTGTTTATTACTTTTCTCTTGCTCAAGTGAAACGTGTTAAGTAATAAGTTTTATCCATTAATTTATTCATTCGTTATTGTTTATCTGTATTAAAATCGTAAATATTAATATGAAATAAGATACCATACCAAATTTTCTAATATATAATGCAATATATATAATGCAATAGTTAGTGAGATAGTGACTCTTAAAAGTTTAAGAAAATATTGGATTTCCAGCCCAAAAAGCTGCTGAAAATTTAAAAAAATATATAATCTTTTTTTTTTTAAGTTTGTGGTTACGATTATAATTTTACATATTTCGCACCAGAATATTAAATTTTCCTATTTTAGTGTTATTTTATTATTTTAATGGGTTGGATTAAAGGTTTAATTTAGGTTTTAGAAAAATCTATAATTTCATCACTTTTGAGAAACATTATCTCCTAAATAGTTGCATATTTATTTTTTAAATGAAGAATTTAACCATATAATAATTAATGGAATCACGTAATAACAAATATAAGTTTTATTTGACTTTCGCAGCCTTAGGTTGTATATCCCTTATCTTGGTTCTCAGCTGATGATTGTTCAAGTAATGAAGCCATACTTTTCTAACACTCTGTACATAAACAACCTAATTATACAAATAACCACAAAGTAATAAGGAACGTCGTAAATCTTCAAAGAATGTCTGTGGTAACGATGTCTATAACAGAATGGCAAAGCACAGTACTCGATGAATGCTAGTTACATAAAATTACCATTTATCTTCCCGGATGTTGTTGACATTATAAATCATCGTACTCCGTAGTCGCTGCTTACAATGTAATAGTTCTTAGTACTCACTCCTTATTATGATAATATATTCATAGAGAAAACTATCTGCTGGAGGTATAATTCTGGTGTTGGAGACATCTATTATAGTTGTCGCCGTGAAGAGATATAGATGCGGGACCATGAAATCTACCTGATCATGTTCTCTATAACGGGTTGTTTGTGCGATATGTCTTTTCAATAGTCACTGTTAAACTTCTCTTTCCACTAAATTTATTACTAACATTAGTTTTATTCACGTAACATACTTAGTTTGCTATCGTAATTTGATCCTTTTACTAATTATAGTAGACCTATCACATTCAACCTCAGTGTTTTGATCCATTTTCACGTTTCGTGACCTAAGAATCCATTGAAGCAGTTTTCGACACCCTAACCGTCTCTTTAACTGCCACAAAGTGTAAGTACTAAAATTAAGAGAGATATTTATATTCTCAAATGGTACTATTATAATTCGTATATTTATGATTGCCATTAAAGCTGTGACACCGAGACGATAGTAACGAGTATAATACATTATTCAGTGTCGAAGTCAGGTTATGTCGAGTCACAGACAAGAGCGAAGAGCGGATGGATCTAGGTGGTTTACTCTATGCAGAATGAATAATTCTTTACTTCACAATAACCGTCATGGTAAATATTGGAACTCTTCAGTTTCCTGCCAGAAAGGCGTAACTACCGTTATAGGGGTTACAATACCGCTTCGTCTGTTGGTGTCTCTAGTTTGTAACTACGATTTACTAAAGTTTGAAGATTTCAAATTTGTTATGGTAATATTTAATTTATGCTTGTAAAAACCTATTTAACACAATCTATTTAACGTTTTAAAACCTGGTTTTCGAATAAACTGTTGGAGTCTTCAATTCAAAAGATAATGCCCATAGTTATTGTCAACTACTGGATATATATTTCTATCCTTTTTATCTCCATACGATGGAACTGTATTTAAAATATATTAAGAAATTAATATTAGGTCTTCTATTGAATATTCAATAATTCTCAAATAAAGAAATACCAGGAGTATATTTTGGAATAAATACCGAGTGAATAAATGTTATGGTATGATTAATTTGTTTTACTCTCTTTAAGAATGTATTTTAAAGAGAATTCAGCTTAGGCGGAGAAACATTTGTCTAATTGGATATAACAGCAGCATGCGTGTTGTATTCAGACAGTTGGACGGAGACTATATTAAAGTATAATTATCATCGGTTTTCAAAATAAAGTTGTTTTTTATGGCTAGAAATGAACTGATCACCTTAAACAAGTATAATTTTACAAAGACTGTTAAATTATACTCTTTGTACAGTAATAACGATAAAAAAATTTCTAATTTGTCACAAGATATCCAGTATTTGAAAAAAAAAAAAAAAAAAAAAAAATACGAGTAAATAAGCTCCAAGTAAATAAGTTATTGGTGAACACTGGTTACAATTATGTCATGTTTATAAATATGCTTGGTCCTCTAGATACAAGTTAATTCAGGAATATAATTATTATTAAACAAATTTTATGCTCCTTGTTTTGGTATCCTCTTTGATAATTTATTACAAATATAATTCATTTCAAACACTTAAAGTTAATAGCAAGATTTTTCCAATTCTTTAAATACAAAGTTAATATTTATTAATACTTAATAATTATGTAAAGGACAACCACTGCAACATCTGTTGTCAACCATATTGTCGGCAAAATTTTGATTTTGTGTTTTTTATTCAAATTACACCTGATGTATAATAATTTAAGATTTTTCCCATATCGGAAATTTTAAATACTGTAAATTGTTGTTTATATGTTGTGCCGTCCAACATGGAAAATTTAAATTAAATCACAATTTTTAGAATTTAATTCTGTATGTTATAGTGTCAAACTGAATTATTAGCTATGAAAATAACGAATTTATTGCCTATATATGATAAGAGCGTATCAAGTAAAAGATTTCAACGTTGAATATTTTTCCAAAACCTTATACAGCCTTATTATACTCTCTATTGTTACTAACACGAGCTACACGAGTGAAGGTTGTTTTGTATGAACAATTACTATGTATTGATATTTTAATAAGTAACATTATAGTCAGTGTAGAAAAACATTTTGAAACGCTTTTATGAGCTTTATAAACTATATTTTCTGATTTGTAGCTTGTAGATGAATAAAGGTTCTTTTTTTGTTTGCAGAGAGTGTACTTAGAAATGAGAGCATGGGTACCTGTATCTGTAGACCTAGTGATTTGTTTCAAACACTGCAGTTGTGAACATTAGCTATTGGGGGGATCCTACGATTTACAGGTATTCACTTATTTTATTACCTTGTGGGATTAGTTGTTTATTGTAATACTAATGGTCGTGTGTTTGGAAAACGGGTACTAGCAACTACAGACAAATCTAACTTGTAATATGTGGACTTTTAAATATTAAAACAAGTCTTCAACAAATTTAATTTTAATTCATTTTGACATTACAAAAAAAATTGTAACTGTAAAAAATCTGATAAAATTAGGTGATTTATGGATGAGTATTTTTGGAGACTCATATCTGTTTTGTAATGAACGTTCGAAAGTTTTTATTCCATATGCGTATTTTATATAAGATAATGAATTTAAGAAATACTCCTCCTTCAGACAAATACTATCCATAATTGTCTAATGTGTACGTACTTTTCTGTTTATTTTTATTGGGAGCTTTAATGGTTGAATCAGAGTGTTGTTTGACATTCAAAATATTTTGTTTTGTTTTTTCTCGCAATTTCGAATTTTTTGGCTATTACTAAATATTTGTTTTTTTTTTTTTTCTTTTTTTTTGTGAGTAACACCTATAAAAAAACTTGCACATTTTTCACATTGGAGCTTTTATTTTAAACAATGTTCAATTAATAATTCATCATCTTCAGTTGTTTTGTCTTGTTTAAAATAAAGCATGTACTTTTGAATCCTGTTCATTTCTTTGATTTCGGTGCCTTAATATTAATTTAAAATAAATTATGTAACTATGGAAACAAAATAAATTTTAACCCCTATAGTACTTAGGTGCTTTTACGTACTGTTAAACTTGAAGGGACATTTTAATTACTTTCTTTGGTGCATGCTTAGAATCGTGATTACCAGTTTAAGTGGAATTAAAAACAATTCTCTGTTACACTTGGATACATCGGGCTCTGAGAAGAACCTACTAAATGACAATTCTGATAATACCCTTATCAGTATGCAGGCAAAGTTTGTATGGATCCGAACCTTGTTTGGATTAGTAGAATGGAGTGAAAGTTCAGAAATTTGCATTTATAGACGCTAAAATTGTCTTTCATTAATAACTAAGAAATTGTCGAATCCGCGAATAGCTTAGCAAACAAGATCTTTTTGATTATTGCCGTTAATTTAAATGTGTGGAAAACTGAAGGTTTAGATTATAACTCGTAAAATAGATGTAGTGAGATTTCCTGGGCTTAGTTGCAATAATAATGTAGTTAAGTTTTATTTTCTTACTTATAAATAGAGTAATGAAGGTTATGTATTAAATCAAAAATCGATTAAAACTTTTTATTGATATCATTATTTTACAGTACGAATAAAAGTACCATTTTGTATATGCACAAATTTGGCCAAATGTCAAGATAGGTTTTTCATTTTTTTTATTTTTATTTTTTTTAGATATTTCAAAATTGTGGGTATATCTGCCGTAGAATAAAAAATAGAAAATCTCGATCTTCTCAAAATTGGGTCAAAAAGAGTTTGACCACACTGCAACATATGTAAAGGTTTATGACCTTAATCAGTATGCATACGCAAAACGAATGTATCATTGTAATACTGTAAAATAAAATGTCTGTTCCCTAAAAAGTAGGAACATATTAAAATACATCCTGACCAGCCATGGGTTGTTTCATACTTTTTTATTTTTTAATATACACCTGAACTCTAATTATTTCCTTTTACATGTTACTTAGCACGTCCAGCAGATTATAAGATTTCTCACTTTATAAACTGCAGAACTGGCATTATTGAATAGATTGTGAAGAAATATTTTTTATTTTATTTTTCCTTTGGTATGTATGGGTTTATGAAAAAGTTAATGTCCATTTTAGTTTATTTTATAAAATAAATATATTTCTTATAAATTTAATAGAAAGAGTAGAAATGTATATTATGTAGACAGCAGAAGTCTTCAATTTTGAGAGTTCAGTAAAACATATATTTAAATTAACAATTCAGAGAACTTTCGTTTCATCTTTCAAATAGAAACGAAAAGAAAATGTCCGATTGTTCTTATAATATATAAATCACCTCTACCGATTTTAATGGATTTTACACGATTTCTTTTTCAGTAATTTCGTATTTATACATTTTCGTTTTTAAGCTACCAAAAATTGTGTTTAAAAAAACTAGAACATTTAACAATACTTTGAATAATGAATTCTGTTTTTGTCCCTAAGAAATATATAAAGGAAAATATTGCTTTTGATATGTCCTTTGAACAAGTGTGGAACTTTTTAAGTTTCAATTAATATTTATTTCTAGTAATCAAAACAGCCTTACTTACTCTTAATCATTATATATGTCTTGTTTCTTTTCAAAATTTCATTCAAAATAAAAAAATCTATATCGGTTTTTCAGTGCCCTTAAGTTTAAAATCTTAGTATTACATTGAGACTAATTTCTGAATTATGTATTAGTCTCTTATTCAGCTGTATTTTGTGTTGCAAAATCTCAAGAACAGTTGGTTTGATTGGCTAACAATAGTTTTCTTACTTTGCGTATGCTCCACAGAATTATTAGTTTCCAAACAAAATCAATAACAGTTCAAATAAGTGAGAAGGTAAAATAGAGGTTATAGCGTATTATCACAAGAAAATGTAGTCTCAATTACTCAAACAAAGTGTGGTACTCGATGAGTTAAGTTGGTTGATGAGATTTTTTATCAAATCCTGAGAAAATACGGAGAGAAAGGATGATTTTAAATACTCTGTGCATATTTTAATAACTTTTGGAATAATTCAGCACTTTAAATCCGAGTATATGTCATGCAGAATTTTAGTTTTTCCTCAAAGTACGAACTTTTTATTCATTCTGCTATTAATGAAAATTATTCTACTATCTTTCTGCCATCCACAAAATCACAATTAATATTCCACACTATCTCAAAGAAAATATCAGTTAATGATTATTTCACAATTAATTGTTTATGTTCATTTTTTTTATTTATTTTTTTAGTGTGGATTTCCTTCCCCTCATCAGTATAGCCCATTTTTTTTAAATAGGTCTTTCAGCTCCATGAATAATTTGTTGATTTTTATTTTTATTTTTTTTACAACCTCGACACCTACCGGTAGAAGAGGACCGACCGTCTAAGTAATTTTTTTTTACAGATAAATTTTGAATCAGCTTTTATTCTTCTTTTTAGACACGGCAACTAAACACTAAAATACATGTTCTTTTTTTGGTCGTTCTAGATGCTACATTTCAATTTTTCAAAATGGATAAATCCGATTTTCAGAAAATCGTAATTTTACATTTTAGTCGTATGGCATTCACTCCCAAATTACGAGTTATGTACAAAATTTAAAAAAGTTCCAGATATATCAATAATACTAACAATGAAATTTGACTAAAATCTACAGACGGCAAACAGCCATCATGTGTAAAATCACTCATCATCGATTTTTCGTGCCATCACATAACTTCTTCTACTTAGACCATGTACCAGAAAGTAAAACATTACGTATTGTTCAATACAAACTTTGAAATACACAACTTTTTCCAAAATATAAAATAAATTCACCATTTTGAAAATTTTATTTTTTACTGCATAATATCTGGTTTATTTTTAAGACAATGAACGTGAATTGGATTTTTAGTATTTTAAAAATCGTGTTTATAGGCCTATGTTATATTACTTTTTTTTCGTTTTTATAATTTGTAATATATGTCACATTATAAATTTAATTCTTATATTACATTGTTATCTGCACAGTATAATTACTGAACCTGTACATTTCTGTTGTACATGCGCAGTAATTACTCGCTGGTATTTATGTTTTTTGTTTCGTTTAACATCTTTACTTTATGTCGTTAGACTAATGTAAAAAGTAGAGGAGGTAATACTCTGAAAAACACATCGCTATTAACTGAACTTGAACATGCGTAACAGTTCACCTGAGGACTATGACAGTTCACAAGTCCGAACTGCTGCTAAGATAAGCGGGGATTCTACTGAGCTACATCGCTCCTCTCAATTTCTCATGTGGATTTATTGTCGAACATCATAGAGTCTAAAGGCTTCAATGACGGGTAGAAGTTACATACTTTCCTGCCTTGCTTAGTTGCATTACTTTTATTATAATTTAACATGAAATTGTAGATATGGCTTTAGTAGATCTCCATACATAAAGGAAAACTTGAAAATTATTAGTTAGATTAAAATCAGCAGCAATAAATCCATTTTTTATTTCCCCCCCCCCCTCTACATGAAACCTGTATTACACGAACATGTTTTGAAAATCGAATCGGTAATTCTCTTGGAATATAGATGGCCTTTATCGTCTTATAGAATTGTTTATAAAATAAAATGAACCTACAACATAGTGTTATGGCGAGAGACTTCAACAGTGGGGTATGAACGAAGTCGAGTTTCAGAATGATAATGTTAAAAAGATGGATTAGTGACGACTGTATAAGGCAAGGTTACCTGCGACTCCATAACAAGCTACTAACGTAACCGGACTGGTCTGGTGATCCATCGTTCCTTCAACAGTTTGCTCATACGTAATCAACGACTAAAGCCTACTATAAATAACATCTTTTAATGAAATCTTGAAGTTTATGGTCTGGTTTATGATTATAAATCTTGATTGAAGAAATCCCTATGCAATTTTTATATAAAACGTTACTGACGGCATATCTCTGTAAATAAGTATTTCTTAATTAAATTTGAAATTTATGAACTCGCGCTTGTGAGTGAGTGTAAATAGAGTAACTCAGAAAGTGCAAGGTCTCAGTTGTACGATTACGGTAGATAAATAAAATACTAAGACTTGGTATTCAGCTGATACGATGACATCATAGAATGCGTATTTTTGTTCAGAGTGTTTCATATATTCGTTCCCTTGCCGACCTCGATTTTAGTATTTATAAAGGCAGAAGGCCAAACTGTATAAAATGACTTGACTCATGTAGTTTCTTAATGAGAACTATCTAAAAGCAGTTTTCTAATAATAAAACCTAACATGCGTAATTTCACACCTAGTAGAACTTTTCCTTTTTCTTTTTTAATTTTTTTTTTTTTTTTTTTTCAGTTTTACAAATTTTAAAGTTGCGCAAAATATGATATTTTTAGTGAAAAATAAAATTGTATTAAATTATTTGAATAACAGAAGTAAAAACTATTTACGAACTGTTTATTAAAATATATGATGCCATTTTTAAATTGCATCCACTAAGTTTTTTATTTTTACGATGACGTTAAACTGTATGCTCTGTAAGAATAAAATAGAAAAGAGGCCTTAATTGGAGTCTGGGTAGCCGAATTGAGGAGCTTAATTTTTCTGATGATATACGTCTTCTCGCGGTCAATATTTAGGAATGAGGAGGTGAAACTAAATAATATAAATATGGAAGCTTCACAAATAGTTTAAAGATAAACGAAACAAAGACTTAATAAATATGGATCAATCACAGAAACAGCTAGAGACTAGCGCTAGATTGGACATATATAGAAAGAGTTGAGCATTTCTTTTATTTAGGGAGTATATTTATGGGAGGGAGAGGCGCAAATGTGACAAGCCAAATAAACAAAGCAAAGAATTCTCATCGCACTGATTTGGAAATCCACTTGTAGAAACACATACCTATAAATTCTTAACTCTAATGCTCGATCCAACTATATGGATTGAACAAAGTATTAGAATTACCACAAGTCCGTCGAATAGGGAGGCCGAGATTTACTCGAAAGCGAAGCATGCAAAGGGAATTGGCAGTTGTCAACACAACCTGGGGCTAGCCAAAAACCATAGCACAAGACAGAAGACGATGAAGAGATATCATTGAGGCGCAATGTTCTGGAATTATAGGAATTGGTTGTTAAATATTATTTTTAATTGAGGAATCTTAACAGGGCATGCAGATTTAAAATGCTAAAAGTGTCCTAATTTTGGAAGTGATTCATCAGGTCAAAAGTTATGCACGAAAATGTTCTTCAATTCTTCCCAAAACCCCCTACTATTACGTAACCACAAATACGTATAGTTAGCAAACTTTCCAATTATTCGTAAAACTGAACTAACAAAACATATTTCACTTTAATATTTACTAACATATATACACACTCATAACTTATTTGTGGGAATAAATGATATTGAATTACTCTTACGGTATCAGAGTATAGATGTAAGCGCTTCCATAAGAGATCGAAAAACATAGAATTTTTAATTTAAAAATTTGTTAATGCAGAGCAAACATTTCTTAGGGAATCGTTTTAGGAATAAATATTATTATTTTCCAGTTCTGGTGTTTATATTACCCAGTATACGAAGTATTTGGTAAGTTTGGTATTCGCAAACCTGCGTTTTTGAGTAATGTTCACGTTATTGACCTCAAGAAACCGACGAAGTTATTTTCGACCTCCTCTCTGTCGTTGACATTATAGTTTGTACAAAAGCACGCTATCGGCTACGAAAATTAAGATAGGAATATATTTGCTATAGGGGACTCTAATGTTTTAATAGAACCCATTAGAAATTCAGAAAAAAAACTGATTAAAAATGTCATAATGGCGGTCATTTTATAAAGTTTTTGTTTGGTGGTAGGCCTATTCAACTTTTAAATTACTAAATTAGATAAAAATTTACATATTTTAATTCTGCATATTAATATGCATTGTACCAACCCCACTGGTGTACAATGACAAATATCTAAAATTATAATTAAAATTTAATTTCGAACCCCCTCACCTCCCAAGAAAATGTAACATTCACATAGTTTCGAGATTCGTCAGTACCGAGTCACCAATACTTATGTCGCGTCAATATATACACATTTTCGAGACTCTCCGACACACTGATAAGAGAGAAGCGAATGGATAATATTTAATATAAATATCTAAGAGGCTCGTTACAGTCTAGTCGATGTCAAGAAAGTAGTGATATACACAATTACGATGTTCGGAGAACCTGTGTTTACAATACTGATTAAGACCCTTTTATCAACCAACAAATCCTTGAGCATTTTCTAACCAAGAAACCAACTTTTCATTGCATTAGACTTTAGAGGATCTCTTTACATTTTGTTGTATAATTGGTCTGGGTAATCTCCATGATGACGCCCATCAACTTTGCCTTGATTATTTCAAATAAACCGTGTTAATGAGATGGCTCGTATTCATACACACCCTAATTATTAAATACTTTACTAGTTCGTTAATGTTTACGATACCATGGTCTGGATACTTTACTAAATAAGTACTTTGTGGCTTTGCAAATGAAAGTCTTAATTTTCGGTGGTCGTTAATAGAGAGTAGTATGGTACTATTATATCAATAATTTGGAAACATTAGGATTTTACGTCATATTATTGTTTTGTAAATTTACGTTATTGAAAGGAAATGGAAACAAACTTTTTTGTTAAAACACAGTATTTAAAATGACAGCACCGGGAACATTACATGGATCTCGCAATGCAGCGGTTGTTTATGATAATATGGAAGACTAACAATTGACTTTTCGATGTAACTATTGAAAGAACAAGTATAAACTGAATATAGTAAATGGCGCTTTTCACTTGTGCATATGTATAAAATTACTAAGTAGTTGTTCCTCGTATTTCTTATTTCTTCTTAAAAATTGTATCTTTTAAAGCTTTTATTTTGAAATGTACTTGGGTAGAACACTGTTGCGTTCCTAAATAAGATCTCCCTCTCTTCAATCGTGTCGCCTCGTGCATTTGTTAATTGAAATTGATTTTTTAATGTTGGCTATCTATTATAATTTCATTTTTAACCGGTACCTTCTCTGCATACGGATTTTCGTCAGAAACCTACTAATTATTCCAGTCATTAGTTCTACAGTTTATAACAAAATTATATCAATATCTTTAAGACTGATTTTGAGAAAATAGACATTTTGTGTTGTTGATTTTTTTTTTTATGTAAAAAGACCTGAAGATTTGCTATAATATGTTCACGTTCAAAATATGAGTATACTTAATGCATATAATTAAGTTATGGTTAAAATATTTTCTCATTACTATATGCGAAAGAGTAAAAAACTCTTTTTTAGTTTCTACGTATTTTCTAATATTTAATGATATTTTTGTGCACATTAAAAATAGTTTTAATTTTATAGAAAATATGTTTTACTTTTGATTTTAATTTTAATTACAAAACCAAAGAACTCAACTTAACTCTCCTGATTGGAGAGAGTCACTTTTCCAACTGTAGTTGAAAATGTGTTTGGTAAACCGTAAACGATTGCTTTTCGTTACAATGATTTTAGTCTTTTGATTTCAATATAGTGACAAATTTCCAATTTAACTTATAGTTTCAGCTGTCTAAAACTCTACTACGGTAGTCTTCTTATTTGTCTCATAAATCTTAGCAACATATTTCATGACTTTCTCATCCTGATTGTGATTCCAATGATTATTAGAATTGACCAAATTAAAAGATCTATTTTGTTTCTCAATGTCCTGGGCTTGGTTGGCTTAATGGATCGTTTAATAGCTTACCTGAATCGGCTTATCAAATTTATAATGTTCTTTAAACTTAAACCCAAAACTGATTAATACTTGTGATTATAGTTGAAATTTATTTTTATAAGATCAATTTTATTGGCTTAGAAAAACCAGTTTATTAAACTTGAAATGTTCTTTGAAACGAAAGTCGTTTAATATTAAAGTCAGAATGCTAATCTTCCCTAAAATATAAGACATAATTAATTTCTCCCTTGCTTTTTATTTTCGTCACGTCAAAGAAGTTTGTGGAATTTTTTTATAGAAAGATCTCATATTATGTACATGTAGTGATTAGAAATTAATATATTTCCTTACATGACGCATACAGTCACGTACTACTGTGCCTAGACAATATGTGGTCTAATTAAAATAATGTATTTTAGTTTTTCTTTTATATCTTATGTAATTATTATACTATTAAATTAAGACGTGAATTACGTTATCTGCAAATCTCACATCTTGTTTTAACAGAAACCTAAGTAGAGAGTGAGAGAGAGAGAGATAGAGACAGACAGAAAGAGAAGGATGTTATTTATATCCACTTGTCATTTTAGTGGGTCAATCTTGCGCAACCCAACAACTTACTGCTTGTGGCCGCCTCAGGGACAAGAGATTGGACTGTTTCTTTACCAATTATTTAAAATCATTATCGGTCCAATTAACATGTTATTTATTAGCAAAGCTGGACACGCCAAGCAGCGGGGAATCTAGATGCGGCCTTCTTTGTTCTTTATCTGACTTCAGAATCTAATTAGGTTAAATCAGATGCAGGAGATCATATAGGCCATCTTGATATTTTGAATTATCAGTCAGCTTATTTTACGATTATGTCGTGATCGACATTTTAAACTTTCTTTTTGATTTATAACTGTTGCTAAATGTACCATTCAGGTGAAGTAAGCATCATTAACAGCTCGTAAATCATACAAAGTAGAACATGATAGAGCAACGTTAACATTTCTAAATCGCTTGTCATTAAACTGTCATTAAAATTAAACTTTTAACTAAATTTAATATTAATAAGTATTAAAATTGTACAGCTCTCCCAATATAAGTTATGACAAAAATTAACATGATATAATTTTACATAAGTAAGTTACATTTTAAAATGCTCAAAATTTCTTTCTTATTAACATATTTCAAAAACTAAATAGACATTTATCTACAAAAAGAATTGAAATTTAATGATTATCTGTTTTTAAAATAATTCAATACATAATCTATACATCTACAAAGAACTAAACCACAAACCTTGTGGGCGTGACTGAGTTCATCCACTCCTTACTTTCCCGATACTCCATCGTAGTTTTCCTATTTGTCCTTTCATGCACTTTCACCAGCTTTGTTTGTTAACTGTAGACAGAGGGAGGTAGATTTCATCTCTTCCATTCTACATGCTGTTCTTTTGTTTAACATAAGTCTATACAGGCTATTAACTCAGATGTCTAATGTAGCCGACATCCTCCTCTTGAACAACCTATATTCTTTGGTGTGGACGACGTTATAATTCTTAGGCCTTTTGATTATAATTGTTACTACATTTGGAGTAGCGGATTTATTCAACTCTTCCTTGATTGTCGGTCTGATAATATACACCTTATTCTTTATATCCTCAGAGCCAGAAATAAGTCCATAGGATTCTAGTCTGAAAATCTATAAACCCAAGTTTACAACATTTCAAAACTTCTGTCTTAATAACTAGTTAAGAAAATTTAAAATATGTATGGGTGCTCTATTTGTTACGAATATATTGTTTTACAAGTCAAATTTTTGATACAACATGTTCAAAAACAACTTTTCCGTAATTCACCATAACATATCTTGTTTTATATCTTATGTAAAACATGAAATTTAGCCGATGATGATCTAGACGTTTTTCGCCTTTAAACAACCAGGAATAAAATATGAAATTATATGATAAAATGCTGTAAATATTAGGTGAGCACACCATGTCACACTTGCGAGATTCCCTTGTGTTGTAATTTAATTTACTTTTATTTTTAATGTGGGGGGGGGGTTCCACCAGATTCGATTTCTCGCATCAATATCACTTTTGAATGAACTTCATTTTCTAACAAACGATTAGTTAATTACTTGCTATATGTATTCCAGTAATATTTCTAATTATACAGTTTTTAAATTTTATTTTATTTTTATTTAATTACAGATTATTTTCGCTCTTTTAAAATTGCTCAGCAGGTATCTTAAGACATGTTTATCATATAATTTCTATCAAATGTATTTCTAATCTTTAAATCATACTTCACGTTAAAAATACTTGATTTTGAGTTTAGATTTTTTATACAAATTTTCCTGGGAACATTTAGTTCAACAAACCACAGACTTTATTAAAACAGGAACTTGTACTGAACTCTTATACGTCTTAAGTGAGTTTTTCCTAATTTTTTATAGTATTATTTTGATTTCGTTTTTAATATATCTCAGGAATTGCATATTGAACTCTTGATTATCTAACATTTAAAGGTTTGTTAACAATCATATCTTTCAATTGTGATTATTGACACAGCCACTTAGATGGGACGTCGTCATTGCAACATTTTTGTCAGGCTACCTCACAGTTAAATGGATTTGATCTAATGATTAAGACCCAAATAAATTATATTAAGATTATCAATATATAACCTTTCCGTGGAAATAGCAATTTAATTTTATAAGGGTGTATCAGATTGTTATAATGAGTCGTGACTACAATCGCTACACTTACTATAATTTGTTTAGACATTGTTAAAGATCGTCTGTCTATGAAGGATGGATATATATAGTTCAGAATTTTGTACGAGCCATTATTAAAACAAAAAACTACATGGGGTAGCACATAATACTTTACAAAAGCGAACTGTCTCAAACCTTGTAGGCTATACAAATTTTCTCAAATTCATAATGGCAGTGAACTCTGCTTGCAATGAATAAACTATACAACAACCCACAAATTGTGATGTAATTAAGGTCAAAGCTATTATACGTGTTTGTTGAATTTAATTTTTAATTTTTGTCATGATATGTCAAACAAACTAGTTGTTATGGCACTTGGAAATTGGTTTCGAAACACTCTGTATTTTTCAGAGGTTTGGAACAAAATTATTAATTCTGTAAGAGAATATTGAATTGGCTGGAGTTTGTTTAACAGAGTAACCTATTACTATTCAAGATTTTTATTGCAGATACGGAAGTATCACGAGAATATTTTCATACAACCCATAATGGATGTTGAAGTTTACACTATGAGAAACCTATAATGTTATATGTGTAAAAAGTAGGGATAGTCCTGAAAACCGCTAAATCTTACATATAATGTTAAAATGTGCACAATGAGTTTCAATGCCATTATTTATAAATGTGAACACTATATTTGTAACGCAGTTGAAACTAATAAACTGATTGACCCCACAAAATCAGACGAGGATGATGATCATTGGTGCCTTTACCAGCTACAACCAGTGTTTCTAAAGATAATTTTAAACCAATCTCCCTCTCTCCTATTACATAAAAGCTATTCTTGGGACATCGGTTTTCAAAATTTATTTGTAACAACTTTAATTATTGTGATTTAAAAAATCTAGATTTTTAAAAAGAAACCTAAGAAATCCTGATTGAACTTAACACTACATGATCACTGTTCCCCATCATTACTTTTAATTCTGACATTAAATATGAGTCTTACAACAATGGCATTCATAGGAATATTTGGGAAAGATATATAGTGTATTGTGTTTTAACATAGAGTTTTATAATATGTTATAAAAACAGTCAAAATGTCTTAAAGTAATGCAATAATAACTGTATGGTTCCGTTCAAACCAGTCTCTTCATTAATTGTTTAATATAATATGAAAAAAACATAGATTTCATTTCACACTACCAGGGAGATAAACAGTTTGCACTGTAGGTGTCTCAACAATATAACATAACTGGTATTCTTCTGTAATCTTTATGTAGCTTCATCAGATATGGTCGGCATAGTTGGGATATGGAATGGACTCCTCGACATAATTCCAGTTTAGTCACTTCTTTGCCGTATACAGTTAGAAACTCTGGTGACCAGTAGGAGGTGTTTATAAATATAGTCAGAACCTCGATGGAACAGTTCAACCTCGTATTAAACCAGGAGAATTCATTTTAAATAATTATGTATTATTATTGGTAATATTCCGTGATAGTAATTTTAGCAATGCAAACTCGCTCGTGAAAACTGTGACACTTGAAGCTCCGAGTTGTCTAGTGAAACCATTGAAGTAGTTTGAAACATTTTTGGTTCCTTTTCTACAAAATAGACATTACAAGGTAGTTCAAACGTCTCAGATAAAAATTAACATTTTTATAAATATAAAATAATAGCCTAAATATGTAGTTTAATGGCCTAAGTATATTTTTTTAAATGTTCCATAGGTAAAACCAAGAACCCATATAATTTCACCCGTGTCTCTGCTCGTCTGTCTATCTGTAAACCGTAACCAATCTGCACAGACAAATCAATAAATTCTATATATTTCAAACTTTGTATATAATTATGTTCTTTATATTATCCCAAGTATAATTTTTTTGGAGATTTTTTTTGACGAATTTAACCGCACTTAATTTAACTACAAAATGAGAAATATCTAGCGTATAAGTTTTTAAAGTCGTTTTTGGGAGATGTGAAACAAACATATCAATAGCCATTACAAAATGGAAT
Organism: Aphrophora alni; assembly: GCA_963513935.1. Lineage (NCBI taxonomy): Eukaryota > Metazoa > Arthropoda > Insecta > Hemiptera > Aphrophoridae > Aphrophora > Aphrophora alni. Next base: position 92,297,660 of record OY740770.1, read on the forward strand.
GCATTTTATTGTTTGGTTCCGTAAGTAAAACCAAGGACCCATATAATTTCACACGTGTCTGTAAGTCGCAACCCGTCTACACAGACAAGACGAAAATCTTATGTATTTCAAACTTTGCATTTATATTCTTTTATTATTCCACTTATAACAAAAATATAGTGGTAACAATAAAATGAGCTTGGAGTAGTTAAGGATCAAATATATAGAGATGAATATTTTCATTTTTGTAAATATTATGTGTGCCCTATCAATTAAAATTCTAAGTCATTCTGAATGTAGGTTTATTTGACGAAGAAATTAATATGTTCCGCTTAAAAGACTTCAACTTTATAAATATATATTTCACTATATGCCTAAGAACCCTAAACCTTGTGGTTTCAACAAATTGCTTTCACAGTTTTTACTCTACTATTCCATAATTGTGTCCTATAATCTTATAATGTTGAAAATACTTAAATTTAAATCATTTAGTTTTTTAATTAATTTTTTTTTTTTGTCAGTTGTTTTTGACATTTTTATCAACAATTATTATTTAGTTAAAGATAAAGAGTGAAAAAAGTGAAGAGATGAAAGATAAAAGGATAATTAAAAATATTTTATAAATTAGAGTGCAACATTTTATTAAGTTAAAGACAAAAAGTTTTAATTAATAACATTCTCCTTTAGGCTTTATATAATTCCCTTAACAAATTTGAACAAACTTGTCCTATACTAAATGCTTCTTTATCTAACAGTCCAAATATAGATATATAACGGAAAACAATGAGGTACAAATTTGTTTATCAGTTACTCTCAGATCTCAAAATGTACAATAAAATTGTCTGCTGAGCAAAGTGTGTTAAGATCATATATTAAAAAATGTTTTAAAAAAAGCTAATTTTAAAGTATACGTTCCTGATAGGTTATGTGGATTGCTAGGACCAATAGAGACTTGAGTCTAAATATTAGCGCTCATAATAAACATGAGCGTTATCCTGAGCTTTCCTGTAAATTATAATTCACTCAGGTGAGATAATTTTAAATAATCAAGTTAATCGAAGCAACGACACTTGTCTTATTGGTACACTTTAGATGAAAGGTCTGTTAAAGCAAAGCTAAATACAACTCTAAATGCTTCATAATTTTACTCTCCAAGTTTGCAGATGCACACTGAAAGCTTTCTTAAAAATTATTTTCATCTAATTGATACATATAACGTAGATATACTAGACTATGTTCCAGAACAGAATTTAAGAAGACGATAAAATATTGAATTGTCACCTGATATCCCACACTGTAGTGAAAGATGTCAAAAATAACTGAAACGATCGAAAAAGATTAGCTTTACCTTGCAGAAATATTTACTGCCTTTGATAAAAATGCTAACTTACATAAGCATTCATTCACTTGGAATTAGTAACAATTCATAAATGTAAGTTTATTATTTAATAATCATCTTTATGTGTGTTTCGTTGTATTTACGAAGATAGAACCCTAAAGAGCTCACTAGAGTTAGTACGGGCGTTGGAATCCTGAGGTACCCAAGCTGAATCTACACGTTATTCATGTAGTCTTCGATTAAAAACCGCTCTTTCGTTTTTCCTATCTTTTATGACCAAACTCTTTTTCTTTTCCGACGCTAACGCTATTAGAGTATGCGAATGCTAGGAATTTATATTTTATGTTCTTTCTTTCTTTTTTTATTGGGCTATGATGACCGAAAGGTTTACCCCCTATAAATAAAAAGGGGGGGGAAAGATACGAAGATGGAATCATTAAGAGTACAAGACCATAGTTGGTGTATAAATTCCTAATGTGTAAAACATTTATTAATAAATATCTACATTGAATTTGTAAATAATTTACTTCTTTTGTGTTTATTGGAAATCATTTTCTTTTCTTGTTTAATGGACGTCTTTATTAAAAATATATATATATTTTCTCGAGTATTACACGAATTCCGGATAGATTTGATAGTGTTAATAATTAATTGTAAAGTTATATTTCTACATAATAATAACTAAAAGCAGTTTAAATGGATAATAGAATTTTGAGTCATACAATAATTCTTTTCATTTTTTAATATTATTTATAATTTACCCAAGAAATATAATTAACTAAACTAATTTTCACACGTCAAAATACTGAAGGAATATTCTAACAAATCAATGAATTGTGGATTCTCAATATGAAATGTTTTTCTTAATTGTATCAGTATTTATGAACGAAAAGGTCATTTCCAATATGTTTATTTTCTGTTGAACGCTAAGTAAATCATCGTGTTAATGAAGAACATCAGGTGATTCAGCATATTCTGCGTAGTCCAAACACTAGTACAAGACTAATTTTGTACCTCACCGGTTTCTCAAAAAATAAAGTTTGGCGCATCCTTCGCAAAGAAAATCTTAACCCTTTCCTTATACAGAAGGTTTAAAAACTTCTGCCAATAGAACACCTCCAGCTGTGAAACTTTGTTATTGGATTTTAGACAATTCTGATAAGGTAAATTCTATGTTATTTATTAAAGAAGCCACTTTTACGAGAAACGGAGACTTCAATTCTAAAAATATTCGATATAAAAAAAATCGAACACAATATCTCACAAAAATTACATTTACTTAATCAAACACGTTTCAATAACAAAGTCGCCATCTTCAGTGATATTAGTTCAGTTATTGCAGCTTTTTATATATCTAATATTATCTCACAAGTCAAGCTCAATATTTATTTCTAAAAAAAAGTCATTTAAGGAGCAATGGAAATTCACATGGTACCATTAAAACTAATTTAAAGGTTGTGTCTTAACAAACCAGATTACTCAATATTTTTCTTTAGTAGATAGACATAATTTGAATTCTAATTTCTTGGTCTGGATTGGACGTTGTGTACCAATTGCTTAGCTACCACGATCATCTGACCTAACTAGTTGATCATCTGACTAGTTTAAAGACTAAATCCTTAAAATTCACAACACTTTTGAATTTATACAAAACGAACCCAACAGAAAACCACAGAAAATATTTTACATCGGACAGAGTGATGTGTACATTGTGAAGAAGGGAATTTCGAATAATTACTTTAACTGAGGTTTGTTATTTTGTATTATTTTATTTTTGTGCTGGTTTTTCGATGTTACAAAGAATGATTGTGTATTAAGTGCAGAATAAAACAATTTCCTTTCTATTCTTGGTCTGTCTTGCTTTAATAAAAAACCGATTTTATAAAGTATCTATTTAATTTCTATAGACTTTAGGTCCATCATTCATAATTATATACAAAAATTGCAGAACTCAAAGAAAATTTTAGTTCTATACTAATATTGATCATTGTAAACAATTACCAAGAAATTATGTTTCCCGATTTTTGTCCATAACTGAATTATTCTTTAACGTACGGAAACAATTTTTAAATAAACGTTTTATTTGTTGTTAAAAAAGGATTTTTTTTTGTCTATTGTACATTTTTTGTAAAATTAACGATTCTCGATTGTCGATGGTTAACAAGTAAAATGCTACCATTTAGAAATGAATAAAGGAAATGAGTTGATAATTATTCTCAAATTGGGTGGGTCCCTTTATAAGTATGAAGTATCATTCAAAGTAGATTATTTGAATTATTAAAATAAAATAATGTAATATTTTACTAATAATAATAAAATAATGTAATAATGTAATATGTTGAAAATAATTTACGTTATTATTTTCAACATTACATCATTTTCCTGCTGTTCAGAAGATAAGTTTTTTTTTTTCAAAACACAAAATGGCGGCCAGATAATCAACTACCCATTTTAGAGATATGTTCATATGAACTACTTTTTTATTTCATCGTCAGAATACGTCAAAATAGTTTCTCCGTGACACTCGTATAAAACTCTTTCAAAATAAATACGATTAGCGGCTAAGCGGGCCATTTTCAATGCGACTTCGACAATTTTGTTGATCTTTGATGTGCAATGGCGAGTTAACAATAACTCTTCTCAAAATCTGGTCAACTACACTCTAAGAGTTTTCTAGAGGGTGAAACCATGGCTCATGCTATAGCAGTGTTTTTAATGCTTCAACATTTTCTTCACATTTCTTACTTCAAAGCTCTACAGATCATTGACATATTCACATTTGGAGTCTAAAATCAGGCAGTAAAGCATTGTTAGTTTTAATAGAACTAATTAACGATTGGGTACATATTGTATTAAACCTACGCTCTATGCAAGTTATAGTTTACAACCTACATTATTATGCTAACGAGTACTGAATTAATTAAAGTACGTAGGCTAGCTCTGTTATTATAGAACATTCTGTAGATTCCGTAACCCGTCGAGTTTTTGACAATACATACTGTATGCAAATTTAAGTGCTATCTAATTCTTATTTGGTAATAGATAATGATAACCAGATTTACAATCCGGTAATTGCATGACTGTCAACAGTGTTATTGCATCTCAGTACGTTGTCACTTTTTTTATCAACGTTCTAGCACTTTTTAATTTTGCTTTCTGCTATAGAGTTTATGGTTCTTCTTCTTCTTCCTACAAGTTTCATCCCAATCTTTAATCTTAATCTTTTTTTTACCCTCGTTTCTTGCAAGAAACAAAGACAATTGAGATTGAGTTTCCTTTTGTCTGTATGAGGTATAAGTGTATATTAACTTTCTTTTGTGAACTAATTTTCTCAAAAAATTCTCAATCCCCTGAAATATATATTTCATTTGGGTTTTTAATGAGGTTATTTTAGAGATGATAGGGGGCAATTTCGTTCAAATTCTCATAAATAATATGGGGTGAATTTTTGATTTGCTGTAGCTTGTATGCGACTGTACTAAGCCGTAATTAATGTGTAGATTAAATGAGACATATAGAGAGCAAACATTTAGATTAATTGTTTAAAATTGTTTCATCGATTTAATAATAATGAACTTTTTCGTTTCTTTTACTTCTCTTCTTGCCATTTAACTATTTTTGTATATATGGAACAAGAATTCACAAGATATTCACACATATGTTCCATATTTAAATCCTTATATTTAACTCCTAAAATTTTCAATTTTAAAAAAATATAAATAGGTCTAACTTTTCATTTGAGACCTTTGAAAACTCAGTGTTGGAAAGTTTGAAGATGTAAAACTGTATGTGATACACTATGGTTTATTTTTTGAAAAGAATTTTTTCTCTCACTTTACATAGTACAGTAAAGTTACGTTTTAAGTAAAACAATCTTTTTTAATGTATAATTTATCAGTTTTTATTTTTCCTCAGATTTTTCTACTGCCCAAAAGGTGAACTAATTTTCATCCAATTTTATGTGTTCAAAATTTGGTAATCATCACTTTAGCAAGAATTCAAAATTTTGGAAAACCTGTTGTAAAATCCATTTTTTAAATTTACTAAAATTATTTGATTAAATTTTAATCAATGTTATTGTTTCATATTTCAATTAAAAAATCTGGTTAACTTCGCAAAAAAAAAATAATAATAATAATAATGAACTAGGCTATAGAAAAATTTAAAAGGTAAAATACGTTGAAATTGGTTATAACTATTTCTATATAACAATTCTTATGAATTTGGATAGTTTCTGCTTTCAATCAAAGTTTCAAATTAAACGTAAAAATAAATCGTGGTTTGCAGAGAGGTTTGTCAACGAAAGTATCCATACACTGACCGCGGTCGGGACCATTTTGTATTCAAAATATTAGCAAACTGTAACATTTCTATAATAATATTCGGGTCATAATATTATTTCTGGCATTTACTGTTAATTTCACCAAAATACGATAGAAATCACTAAGGCAATTTTGAGTTATTATCTGTTCTAACAAAGTGCCCATGGTTAATTTCCTCTTTCAACCTATAACTCTTGAACTGGCATTTTTTGAAAGATGACGCGGAATTTAGTTTTCGTGGGGTTTACTTTTGAGTAAGCTGTTTGAGAACGTTAATCCACAACTTACCTTTATTTATTAGCATTCGGGGAAGAAACATAAGATCCGAGCTGGTTTACCTTACTGGTATATTATTTTTAATTATTACTGTAATTATTTTTAGTTGTATGAAATTATTAGTTAATAATACTTTCAAAACATTTCTTACTCTACGGTATGAAGGAAATTTTAAAACTGTGGTAATACAATTTAAAAACATTTACAACTCTCACTGGCAATTTTCAAAATGAATAATTTCAGGAGTAAATTGTGAAAGCCTTCCGTCGAATATGGATAATAATGTGTTTGTTAAATTTACTAGAAAACGACTAAACATTTTGTTTTAAGAAAATGCGATCCTTAACCAGACTGTCTCGTATTTATGGAGAATGGTTATCAATAAATATAATTGCGGAAATGGTTGCAATATTGCAGCTACATCAAAATTAATTAATTTTACTAACTTCCTATTAACACCTGACCAGTTGCTTAAGTTGCTTTTCCAATGTAGCTAAATATAAATATAAAATCAAATATTTTAGATCCAAATTCAATTAAGTTTCAGAAGTAGAGACTAAACGTGGTTTTAAGAATAGTACCTATAATGGTAACTTAACACAAGCTTTTTTTTACTAAATTTCTTTCTGTACAAATTTCTATGTAACAGGAGATTTTAATTATGTCGAATTTGATGACATTTATAGTATTATTTATAATCTTTAATTTTTCGTGAAGTATTTTATCTTCAGAGTTTCCTTTTGGTCACTCTGTCCTTGGGATTATTGAATGTATTCTAATTTTTTTTTTCATCTCAAAAACTAACAAATGAAATCAAATTAGTTTTATGTGAAGTGATCGCCTTTAATTTGGGAACCAGGAAACACCACCAAGTCACCCTTACCTTTACCCCTACCACGAATGAATTAATGGATTCATGTGGAGTTGAACCTTTTTATTCCGATCTGAATTTTGGTTTGCAAGATTTATAATTAAAATTTTGGGGCAATTTTCCGTGACGACATGGTGTTCAGGGGTTTCCCGTCATTCTGTTTGATCTCTATGTGAAATTTCCTTGTTGTTCGGCTGTACGAAACAATAGATCTAAATGCTGGGTAATTGTGTCTAGTGATACCTTATAGTTTAATATTTGGTTCTGTAGTTATTAATCTTTTTATTTAATTATTATAACTGTTTCCATGCGTGGTGGTTGGTTGGACTGGATTATTTGTGCAAATTATTATAATTTGCGTTGAGTTATCTAGGGACAATGCCTGGAAAACCATGCGGTCACCCAAAATAAGCTTACAGTGATTGCTCTATTTCAACCACGTACCAACTAGCTATTACAAATACTTATAATGTTCGAAATAATAAAACTATTTCCTCCAAAATAACTTGTTTTTAAAGGTATTTCCTCAGAAACTATATCGCGGTATACATTGTTAAAAAATATTTCCAACATATTACAATATCATATCATTAGTATATTGGAATAAACATTCCCAAAAACATGTTTCTCTAAAGCTAAAGTGCACAAACAATACATAAATTTTCTCATATATAAATAGAACACAATAATTTGCTTTTTATTATTTAAATTTAATTATTAATTTCTCATGAATTTTAGTTCATTTACTTTGAGTTTGACTAACAAAATGCGATCTTCAATGACGACAGATTATGTGATGAGAGATTACACAACGTAATCAGTTTATCTTGTACACATGTATAGTGCTTTAAAGTACATGTCATGATACATACGGTTCAATATGTCTAATTATCTATTCCAAGTTAGTCTGCGTATGCAAATCATTTGATCTTAGAATTTGCATAATTCCGTCATTAATATATATTTTACATTCTAATTATTAAGCAAAATAAAATTCTTGACTTAAGACAGAATTTGACGTATATAAATAGAACTCGAAACATACAGAATAATAAATTATTGAGTTAAATATATGATAAAATTTACAAGTTGCCAAAATTGTAAAAACTTATATTTGTTTAACCACATAAAATGAATAAAAGGAGCAAACAGCACGTGTCCGAAAAACCACCGAAAACTAATTTTCCATTTTGTATATTTTGTTTTAAGCCTACAGTATATCACTTTTAAGAATTATAGAAACTATGTTTATATAGAATGTGGTAATAATTTGTCAAAAATTATGACTATTAGGAGATACGAAAGCACGCAGAGAGAGAATAAGAATCATTGCACCTAATGAGAGGGTGTTAAAGTCCCTTGCGGTATCCAATACTTGCAGGGGTGAAATATCAAATATATCTTTTTTAGAACAAAGTCATATATCCACATATTCACAAATACATTCATTCAACACTTATTCCTTACAGTTAAAAATAAACTTGAACTCAATTTTTCTCACAAATAATATGTTTATTAACTCAAACGCATTTCAACAACAATGCCGCCATCTTCAATTGATCAATGAGCTACATTAATCAAACAATAACTTGAAATAACTCCATCTTAGTTACAGTTTGATTATTGTAGATCACTAAAGATGATTATATTCTCGTTGCAAATCCGTTTGCGTTACTAATGTGTAACAAACTGTATTCAAGTATTATTTAATTTTAAAAGATCCTTCAAGTCAAGTTCTATATTTATTTATTGTTTTCCTTACTGCACACAATCAGTCCTTTCCAAATCATAGTCTGATTGATACCTCTTGTTCTGGTAAGTTGAAGTGAGATTGCTTTACTGAACACGGGTTTGGTTTTTGTTCACGAACTAGCCAAGGCAGCTCTTATTCAGGAGTGCTATGTGAGTATAGATAGCGATACCGACTTGGTCTGGATTTACGGTGATTGTTGTAAATCAAGTGTACCTTGAGTCTCTCGTGCAACTTCTTGATGACAGAAGCTATGGAGAAAATTAACAAAAAGTAAAAACCAATAAGTAACAACATCTTAATGATTCTTAAATAATTATAATAAGCTTAGCCAATCGTTACATCTGAATGATGGAAATATCTTAGCCCCCATATTCCTCTAGATTGTTAACTGTTAATTATCATGAAGAAAGGAAATACTGTATTAACGTTTCATATAAAATAAGGTATAACTGGAGTAGCGGCATTTTTAAGTTTATCAGAAAGCTAGAAAAAGTTTCTGTTCGATGAATTCATGTTTTAAAATCAAAAAGGAAATCTTTATTTATTATGTATAAATATAGAGAGCAAGGTGCTTCATAGCCTCTATTAAATACAAAAAATATGAACCCTGCTTACTAATTTAGTTCTGTGATGAAAGAAAATCTTTATAGAATATACTGCTGAAACATCTTATAAAAGTTTAATAAGTCTTTTAATAGAAAAGAAAGACTCCTTATATCATGAGAGATAAGAACATTTTACTTGCTTGAGAGAAAATTTAGTGAATAAAACTTCCCTACTTATATATATATAATATAAAGTTTTAGTTACAGCAAGTCGAACTTCATTAACATATCCACTAATACATTTTCAGCTTTTATTACATAGTATTAAAGTTTTGTACTACTAATTTTGTCACCTTTAAAATTGGTTTAAGCCTGAATAACTATTATATATTTAGTAAAACTTATTGTCTATTCAGTTATTCGTTTCACTATTGTTAACTATTTCGATAATTACAATGTGGCCTGGCAGCTTGTCGGGGTGAAATTTCACTAACTATCAATACCCTTTAATTTCTTTATAGAAAACTGTAATAAACTGTCTTTTTTCAAACAAATATATTACACGCAATCATCAATCATACTTTACCTCAATGCTGGAGACCAGTTTAACCAATTTTCATAAATTTAGTTTTTATATGATAACCCTAGTTTCATTGTATATAACAGAAAGATACATGAAATATAACATACTTACTCTGATTTAGCTGTCTTCGTGCTAGATATATTTATGGTTTTTTTTAATAACAAATATTTTACCGGACAAGGTGAGTATACACAACTACATTAATGGTTAATCCAATTTTATAAATGCCATGAAATCCTAGTATGCTTTCTTATAAACATTTAATTTTGTTTTTATTTTCTACATATAAATAGAACAAGAATATGTTAAACTGAAATATATGTTTTTATATCATTTAGCCCAAAATTGCTTTTTTTTAAATAAACAACGTCTGCCTGCTTGTTAGTTCTTATGTCATCTTCCCAACTATAAACTAATTTACAGCTTTAACGGTTTTACATATTTCAATAAAATATGATATATAAATATATTTTAGATGTCCAAAATTTGTCTTGTTTTTTTTTTTTTTTTTTTTTTTTTTGTTAACTCAAAATGATAACAATGAAGAATTATAAAAACACATTTATTGTATATTACTTGAGTACCTAAACAAAAAGTATGTTTACATTATCTTTCTGAAAGTCATAAAATAAATTTTAAACACGCCATGTTATAAAGGTAGGCATATTAAATTATTCCCAAACGTTGACAATCAAATATCAGAAAATTCAATAACAATTGTTCTAATGGCGCAACTTTAGATGTACTGCAGTAAATTTTGAAACATAAGTTACATTTCCTCTTCGTCGAATGATTTTTGTTTCACAAATGAAGATCATCAATTATAAAATAGATATTCCTCCCAGGGATTTCAATTTATTAAAACCATTGCTGATCGTCTGCACTTAATCTCCTCTGTAACCCCTAAAATATTCTAAACTCCGGATATTTATAAACTATATTCAAATAATCGGAGAGACTCGACTGTATATGATTACCATTTCAAATACTAGGTTCCGGAAGTTTGCCTGAGAAAAATTAAATTCGGATCATAACAGAAATAAAAAGCTTGCTAAACAGGTTTCAGATTTTGTATTTGTTTTTATAGCTATTTATATGTTAGAATAATATAAATGAGGATATGCATGAACAATATTTGTATTAGCGTTTGGAAATCAAACTAGTTCAACCTTGTTATGAATGATTTAGACTTTAAGAAAACTACGTTTGTTTTCAGTTTGGAAGACCAATATGAAGTCTTGGATTTTAACTAAAGCCCAATTGAAGAAATTAAACTATTTTCCAAGAATAATTTATGAAACATTTATTGATTCACTTGATGGTCACCTTTGGGATTACTCCTAAGACAGAATGAAGAGTTTATCTAACATTAGACCTACTTATAACTTTAACCCCCTAAGGAAATATCAACTTTAGTTACAGTTACAGTAATAGAGTTACTTTCGTGTAACGCTATCATTCCCTGTCCATTGTTTTGAAAGTACAGTATTCTTTCTCCGAAGTCAAGTTCCACCGATGTTTGGTAAATTGCGTAATTTTGTAGATTACAAGTTAACGGAGAAGTATTTATTATAACTGGAGGTTATTATTATAGAAAATATCCCATTTGTGAAGTCTTTCGTAACGAACGTCATCAACTGTAAAACTTTTCATTAAAGAAATTAAACAAAATAATTAAATAAAACTATAAATAGTTTGTTAAAACATGAGATAATTTTTATTCATTGATTCGATATATTTTGATGGAGACTGTTTTAATATCGGGGGAGGGGGTGAGTCTCGCCAAGACAAATAGACATTATTGTAAAATTTGTTGTCAAAAGTAGATCTGTAAAAAAGTAAATCTGTCATTAAATAAATTTGTTTATAGATCTATTTAAACTAAATATTACCAACCAACAAACTTTATTAGAAACAGTTTTATTTTAATAAATAGAGCGTGTATTCCATATAAATAACTTGTAATGAGTTGTTTATGAAATCAATCCCAATTTATTGGAACTTTGTATATTGAATATTTGAAAATTCAAATATTTACTAAATTTAATAGCCCAACATCATTAGATTTAATTTTTTTTAATTCTGTTTGCCCTTTTCTACTAAGTAAGTAGTTGTAGACTCATTTCTGTATTTTTTGGAAATATGTAATAACTTACGTTAATTGCAAGTCATATGTTTTTATTCGTGAATAATGTTCGACATTTTTTAACATAAAGACAGAATTCTTTAACGAAATATATTTGTAACCTGTCAAAGACAAAATATCAATTCTAGCTATATTTATTTGGGAACCAATTAAGAATTTGTTTTATTTTCCTCTGTGTTGACTTCCCACCTTCCTTTTCGCTAAAAGCCTACAGAGTTTATCCAGTTAACTGAGGGATTACACATACAAAATTTTACTCTCACTAATTTAATGCTTTCAGGAAAAAAATTCATTTGTGTGTTTTGTATGTCCATACATTGAAGATAATTTAATGTAACAGTCTTCGAAACAGTCTGACATTTTCGTTTTATGTGTTTTAAAAAAATACATTTATAAATACTGGTAAATATGTTTAAAACTTCATTCTTTTTAGAAAAATTAACCAAATTGTAGTAAGTAAAGTTCAATAAAAAACATATTTTTTAAATGTTAAAGCAGGAAACTGTAATTTTTCGTACAAATATTAGTGATAAAATATACCGAATATATCTCGCAATGATAATGGGTAAGTTCCCTATTTTAAAATATGTAAATGTGCTAATACCTGTTTGCCATTCCACTTTGCTATACACTTTATATTATAAAAAGATTAGATGAGGCGTCATTCAATTTTATATTTGATACAAATACTTCATGTGTCAGTTATTGTACGTTTTGTTAAGTTCTTTTTGAAATCCACCTCTTCATTTTACAAGGGAAGAAGGGATCAGCTCAAATATTTTAAATATTAATACCTACTATGTAACTCGGTATTTTTAGGCTGGCATAATCAACCGCCATATTAGATTCCTACGTTCGTAAGAATATTGTTAGACGTATGAGAAAGTTATTGGAATTTTAAAGAACATTAGTGTGAATGTCATTTTAAAGCTTAGAGCAGTATAATAATTATGTATATGATCTAGCTTTCAATTTTATGATCTATATAGTTCATTTTGATTTAATGAAAATATAGTTTAGATTTTTGTTTATTTAAAACTTGTGTAACGCAGAAGGCCTTTTAAAAGAAATTGTTTTCAATAATGTTGTTAACAATAAGGTGAAACAATCTGCTTTATAGTGAAAGGATGTCTTTGCGGAGAATACATCTACTTATAAATTATACAACTTGTCTATGCTAGCACAAAGACATTTTTATTCAACGCAGACAAAAGGTTTCATAGAAACAAGAAAAATGGCTGAAACAAAATGACTCTACGAGGACCTTATACAAAATTGTTGGGTTCAAATTTTAAGTACGTCTTTCATTAAAATTGTTATGGAATTTACTCTAAATTACAAGTAGTTTTAATAAAAAATATTCATATTTTTAAAACATGTAGAAGATTTACTTATATGGTACAGTAATACAGTAAAATTCAAATCTTACCTACGTCAGCTCTTTACACTTGTCTGGCGATCTAGGAAGAACAATTCAAATATTTATTAAACTGAAATCAAGTAGGATACTAATTGAGCTACATCAAAATAACTAGAACCTCTCAAAAAACCCTTAGGGGGCTCACTCATAGTGAGTACGGATGTGGCAAACGAAAGAGACCATCGCTGAATCTAAACCTTTCTTTGAGTATTGGGTTAGTATTGAGTTTCATCTTTCCTATTAGGTCTCTCTTGTCCAATACTTGTTCTTTGGCGCTATAGAGTATTCAAAGGCTACGTGTATCCATTTTATAATCTTTTCTCGTTCCAGTGTTGATAATCGAGAGATTTTTTCGTATTTAAACAACAAGCTGAACAAATGAACCAATTTATTTATACACTTGTAATGTATGGTAATTAAATAGACATTTTATTGGGACTTTAAATTTTAAAATTGGCAGCTTTAAAAAAAGTATACATAATATTATTCAAATTATAATCTAAAGCTGAAAGCAACTCACAATCGCTTTCTTTACTTTTGAAGTTATTTTCTTGTATTTCTAGTTGTCAGTATAAATGTTTTAATGTGTTTATAATGTATATTATTTATGCGCTATTATATTTTTGTTTTGTTATATATATATATATATATATATATATATATATATATATATATATATATATATTTCCTGGTTAATACATGATTTAAAGTATATATTTGTAATAAAGTGATCAATTTACGTCATATTTTGTGACATAATCAATAATTTTAATCAAATTAATGCAGCACTGATCATATTGTAAATTTTTGGCATTAAATTAGTTTAAGATCATTCTCTCTCTCTCTCTCTCTCTCTCTCTCTCTCTCTCTCTCTCTCTCTCTCTCTCTCTCTCTCTCTCTCTCTCTCTCTCTCTCTCTCTCTCTCTCTCTCTCTCTCTCTCTCTCTCTCTCTCTCTCTCGCACAATAGATATTTATTTTGTTATGCAAGTGTCGTCTAATATATTATGTATAAAAATTGCTCTTGTTTTCATGATACTTTTAAAATGATTGTTGTCACTTAAAATTATTATTCCCTCTCCTCTGTCCTCAAAATCGAGGAAATATTTTTGAACAGAAAGATAAAGCTACAGACCCATAAATTATTTTGAATGCTTTTATCTATCACCGTTAAAAAATTAGTCAAGAGTTGCGAGTTATTTTACACTATGTATATGATATTTATAACGGTATATTATTTTAAAGTGTCACTATGGTGTTTGCAAGCTAAGCCTGAGCAGTCAGTTGACCAGTGTAGGTGTCGTGTCACTATGGTGTTTGCAAGCTATGCCTGAGCAGTCAGTTGACCAGTGTAGGTGTCGTGTCACTATGGTGTTTGCAAGCTAAGCCTGAGCAGTCAGTTGACCAGTGTAGGTGTCGTGTCACTATGGTGTTTGCAAGCTATGCCTGAGCAGTCAGTTGAGCAGTGTAGGTGTCGTGTCACTATGGTGTTTGCAAGCTAAGCCTGAGCAGTCAGTTGACCAGTGTAGGTGTCGTGTCACTATGGTGATTGCAAGCTATGCCTGAGCAGTCAGTTGACCAGTGTAGGTGTCGTGTCACTATGGTGTTTGCAAGCTATGCCTGAGCAGTCAGTTGACCAGTGTAGGTGTCGTGTCACTATGGTGATTGCAAGCTATGCCTGAGCAGTCAGTTGACCAGTGTAGGTGTCGTGTCACTATGGTGTTTGCAAGCTATGCCTGAGCAGTCAGTTGACCAGTGTAGGTGTCGTGTCACTATGGTGTTTGCAAGCTATGCCTGAGCAGTCAGTTGACCAGTGTAGGTGTCGTGTCACTATGTTGTTTGCAAGCTATGCCTGAGCAGTCAGTTGACCAGTGTAGGTGTCGTGTCACTATGGTATTTGCAAGCTTCACTTGAATAGTCAGTTGACCAGTGTAGATATCTTGTAATTATGGTTTTTGCAAGTAGCCCTGAGCGGTCAGTTGGCCAATATAGGTGTCATCATGGTGATTGCAAGCTAGCTCTGAGCAGTCAGTTGACCAGTGTAGGTGTCGTGTCACTATGGTGTTTGCATGCTATACTTGAATAATCAGTTGACCAGTGTAGATGTCTTGTCGTTATGGTTTTTCAAATAGCTCTGTCACCATGATATTTACAAACTAGGCCTGAGCAGTCAAATGACCTGTGTTAGTGTCGTGTCACTATGTTGTTTGCAAACTACGCCTGAGCAGTCAATTGACCTGTGTAAGTGTCGTGTCACCATGATGTCAATTGGTGACACAGGTTAGTAACTTACACAGGTTAGTTACGACAGGCCTGAGCAGTCAACTTACACAGGTTAGTTACGACAGACCTGAGCAGTCAATTGACCTGTGTAACTGTCGTGTCACCATGATGTTTGCAAACTACGCCTGAGCAGTCAATTGACCTGTGTAACTGTCGTGCCACCATGATGTTTTCAAACTACGCCCGAGCAGTCAATTGACCTGTGTAACTGTCGTGTCACCATGATGTTTGCAAACTACGCCTGAGCGGTCAGTTTACCAGTGTAGTTCTGTGACTTGTAATTTTCCTGATCACGTTTGTATCTCGTTATAGTTATTTTGATTTTCTCTAAATATTTAGTCTTAAAACCATAATATGTTTTAATTTTGCTCTTTACCTAATAATTTCTATATTGTGTGGAAATGAAAACACCATTGTAATTATAACATGATATAATTTCTAAAAGTTTATTAAGTCTTTTATAGAAAGGAAAACTTGGCTTTTATCAGGAATGAACAAGAACATTGTACTTTCTCGAGAGAACATTTCATCAATAAAACTTCTGCCCTACTTACTTTAATATATCCGTTACGAACTTTTAATTACAGCAAATTCAACTTCATTTAACAATTTTGATCATTCTCTCTGAGCTTCTATTACAGAGTATTTAAAAAAGTTCTTTACTATTTAATTTATCACTTTTAAATTATACTTTAGATATCATTGTTATATAATTTACAGCGAAGATGTTCTTGACTTGTGTACTACATATTAAGTAGAAGTACTTAATATCTCCCTTTATATGGGATATTCTTATTTTAACTACAAATTTGAACTACTTGGCTATGTTTTTTTCCTCATATATGAAGGTTTAAAAATATCAAAATAATCTCCTCGTTCTAGATATTTTTACATTTTGTTCAAAAGACAATGTAATTTCACCTTTATACTTTTCTGCTGCCACAAATATCACATGCCGCAGCATCTTTTTTAAAAGATGTATAAATACTTATCTAGGAGAATGTAAAACTACAGAGAGTTGGAAACTAATTTAAAATTTCAGTAACAAAAGAGGTGAAGATGTTTATTTGTGTTTCATTTTTAATACTAACAATTAAAGAAATAAGGATAAAGTTGGAAAATTTCAAAGTTGGACCCCATGGGACACGTTTAGGGTCCTTGGGCCCAAAATCTGATATCGCCATTCGATTTCCAAGGAAAAATTATTAGGAACTACAATTTCAGATTTGTGCTATACAGGCCCCTTTCGATGTTTAGGGGACATACAAAGGGCCCTAAGACCCCATAAGGGGCTAAGACGTATTCGGACGTAAAATTTCACGCAGAATCCGAATTATTAATAAAATTGGGAATCGTTATTAAAAATTCAAAGTCGGGCACTACGGGGCCCTTTTAGGGACCTTGAGCCCAAAATATGAAATCATTATTCGATTCCCAGGGAAAGATTATTTGGAAATTGGGGTCTCTATATTTTTTAAATTGGCTGGATTCATGACCCTCGGGTGTTCCGTCATTTTTGACACAACCTGTATAATATGAATAGCATTTCGGATGTGGCATAAATTTGCATCCAACCAGGTCAGCTGTGGAAATAGGTTTTATGAATTAAAAAAAAAAAACTTTGTATGGGAATTTGCTTCTGATAATAATTTATACTAAAATATATCCAGGCAGAGTAAACTAGTTTTGAATAATGGTTATGGTAGACACAAGTTTTAGTTGGCTGTTTCTGTCAATTTTGGGATTACTCAAGAGAGAGAAGAGTCTGTTTCACATTAGACCTACTTGAAAGTTTAACCCTCTAAGGAAATATCAGCGTTAGTTACTGTTGCAGTAACTAAGTTACTCTCTTGGGACGTTATCACTTCCCGTCCATTGTTTTAAAAATAATACTTTTTTCTGAAAGAAACTTCCACCGAGTTAATTGGCAATTTTGAAGTTTTCGGGATAAAAGTTAAATATCTGTATTGGCGAATATTATTGAAGAAAATATCTCCCTGATACATACTTAGTTAATTAACTGTAAGTTGTACCCTAAATCTAAGGCGAGAACAAAAAGTTTAAAATAGCATCATACAAAAAGGTTGTTCACACAAAAATAATAAATATTATATTATACCAATACCTCTGATCGAGGGCAATTTGTAAACGTAAATAAGATTCATTCATTTTTGCGGAGGGAATTTACCGCCAAATTTCGTCTTTGGAACTTAATTCTTACTGGAGATAAATGTGTCACATGCAGTATTCACAAAGTTTATCAAACATTTTTTGTTTTCAAATTTTGTACAACTGCTGGTCAATTTGTACAAAGTTTAATTTATTTTGTGTATAAAGTGAACCAATCTTAATAATTTAAATCAGCTTAAAACACATCTGGTAACCAATTGTCGGTAGATTTATATCTTAGTGATTAATAACATATGACTTTCTAAATCTCAAAAATGTAACAATGGAAAATGCTGCTATATGGGAAATACTCGTTATTCACAACGATTTATCTTTAATTTTATCTATAGTATGTGTAAATTTTAATGTTTTTTTTTTAAATAAAACAATCATTAGTTAACTCCATAAGTTCAAAATACATCTCCTCATCATCTCTTATATTTCATTCCAGCTTCTAACGCATACTAACTTTGCTCTCATTGTTAGTTTTAGAATACTATCATCCTTTTAAAATGATTGGATGTCATCTTGAATTCACAGTCTAGGATTCAAGATGAACGTGGTAAATTTTAAAAAGATCAAATATTTTCTTAGCCACTAATGGATAAGTAAAACTAACTAAAAATCCTTAAAAAAAATTTATTTCTTCCATAGCATGATTCTATGATTCTATTTAAAAAAAAGTTTATTATCAGTGTAACTATTGGTATAAATACTTAGTCATAATACCACTGCATTTTTGTTGTTATTTTTTAATTGTTTACTTTTACAATAAAATTAAAACTGGTCCCAAAGGAAAAACCAATAATTTTGTTCTCAAAAATCTTAAATACAAAAATAAAACACATAAAGTTCATCCATCGTTGACCTCATGTAAATGTCAAGAAGTTGGACCACAGTGTTAAGAACTAAACTACACTAAATCCAATGACTTTTACCTCGTCAGTCTTCTCATTTATTCTGAGTATCGAACAGTTGAATAGCCTCCATGTTCTAAGGACAAGAAGTTGGCTACATGCTTGCCAGCGAAGTATTTTATTTCTTTTGTCACTTCTGGGATATCAGGATACTTCTTTTTTATTGCGAAAGTACTATAGTTTATTATTGCATACTTGTACGAGTACGTTTGCAGCATTTCTCAACTCTCGGTTCTGAAGTTTATATTTTCTATCAATATGTGTACAACCGCACAGTTGAATACCATACAACCAAATTGACCTAACAATATGGTTATATACTAGGACTTGATTATAAATTGACAGTTGAGAACATCTCCCCTATAACTAATTAAGTTGTCTATATTTTACGCTAAGCTCTGGTGTTTTACTTTGTACGTGCTCTTTTCAACTTAAACCAGCATCCAGAGTCATACTAACATATTTGACATTATTTTCCGTAAGGTATTACATAACCATTGATATTTAATTCAGGTGGATTATCAAACCGCGTTTTGGTAAAATTAATATGTATTTGACTTTGTCTCGTTAAGTCCGATCTTGCAGTCTTGGTCCATTGGTATATTCTATTGTCTGCCCTTTGCAGCTTACTCCTGGGCACAGTTTCATTAGGTCCAATTGATAGTAATGGAATATAATCTCCAAATATTGCCAACAACATCTCCTTTATTTCCGAAAGATCAAGAGGGAGTAGAGGCTTAACCCCAGGACACTTTCTTCACCCCAAGGTAATTTTCTTGAAATCCGAGTACCCATTCTCCTCCTTTACCTTAAATAATTTGTCGAAAATGTACGATGATAGAAGGTCTACATATTTCTTCGGTAGCATTTTGTTTAAATTTATAAATCACCCCTTCATGCCTAACCCTATCAATCGCTTACACTACATCGAGGAAAATGAAAAAAAAAATTAATATATATATATATATATATATATATATATATATATATATATATATATATTTCTCCTAGGGCAAAGTTGAGGAATATTCTGTAAATTGGGAATTTAGAAGTTTACATGATTAAAAACTTGTTCAATTAACTATAAGTTGTGGCTTCTAGGATGTGAACAAAACTTTAAAATATGATTATAGATAAAGTTTAACTAGTTTAGTGAGGAAACACAAGTAAATTTTGTTCTTATTTTTAGAAATAAAAATGATAAATATTTCATTTATGCCGGCAGATTAAGAGTATTTGCTGAAATTTAACAAAGATCACTCTGTTTACTGAAGGATTGTAACACCAATTTTCGATAAACTTTAAATTATTTTCCATAAAAAGTGAACCATTGTACAAATTTTATTTGCTTTACAATAAAAAGTAAAAAACTTATTTTAATTGATGTATTTATAGTGGGACCTAAATGATTTATTCAAAATCTAGTAGATCTCACAATTGGAACTGCTGCCAAAATATCTTATTTCATAACAAAACTTATGTATAACAAAATAGTTAAATAGGTTGATGGTGAGTGTTTGTTAAAACGACCATAATTTATAGAGATTTAATTTTGAGGCAATTAATAAAACATTTTAAATTCTTAGTGAGTGGATATTAACAGGACGAAAGGACGTTATTTAAGTAGGTTTATAAAAAGAAATCTTCTTTATTTAATATTATGGGTTTTTATCAATTGTAATAGAATTATTGTGACATTTTTTATCGTATGTAAGAGTTTTTAATTGCATTTTTGTTTATAGACCTACTTAAACAAAATATTCAGAATACGTTTTAAAACATCTACTCTTAAATTTTTTTCTTTCCTTTTCATAAATATTGGTCAATTTTAGAATCAACGATGGAGGGAATTTATGAAAATATTTTTAATCGGAATGGGATTATATTTTATTGGTTCATTGTTGTATAAATTTATTGATAAGTCAAGTTATTGAAATCATGCAGAGATTGAATTAAAATCATACTAATATTTTGTTAAAAGTGTTGCATATTTTATTGATGTTAAAGGTGTCACAGTCACTCACGGTCCAATAGACATTTTGCGAGATTAGTTAGGTTATGTTTTTCTAATTCATTACTGATGTTTGTAAGGTTGCAGCAAATTTTAACACACCTATTATATTATAACACAACTTTTTACCAGGACAACTGTAGTCTTTGTATCTAGGAAGTTAGTAAAAGCTAGATCGGAACGAGGCAGAGGGGTGTTAGTATGCATAATGGTATAATGTTGTGTGGCGTGAAACCATTATCCATTTACGTTGTTTATCCTATGAACAACTTACAGTATGGGCTTATACTACAAGTTTAAGTTCTAGAATTTTAATAAATCCAGAGATATTCGTTTAATCTTTTATTTATTGATTTAAAAAATATATATTTGAGACTCCCTATTGTAAATAAATTTACATAAAAAAAAAAAAAAATATGTATTCATTTAAAGTTGAAAATGATAAAATACAAAAATTAACTTTATTTTTATCAATTGAGAATTATTATTGAAGCACATATAGTGATTATTGGTCTGGGACTCACAATTTCGATTGATTTTTCATTTTGTACATTAGCCAATAATGAGCTAAATACCCGTTCTTCACGATGGTTTATGATTAAATAATTTAACACTAAATAACTTCAAAAAGCTTTTGGTTGTTGATGTATAAACTTTATGATATGAATTAAAGGAAACGTTGTTTTATAATTAACTTTTATAAATGCAAAATAAATAGCTCCATTCCTTCCTTCTGCTACTAACGGACTAAATGCATGCACTGTTAAAGAATAATAATTTGTATTCTTTGAAAATGATGTGCTGACATCTTAGATCCAATCAAAATTGTAAATTTAAAGCTGATCAAGATACTCTTTATTAAAAATGAAAGATAAAAATAATTTTACTATGGAATATACATTTTTCAGCATAGGTATATTATATAAAAAACTGTACACAATATTACTACCCCATAAAAGTTATTGTATTAATTTAGAATGTTATGGTAAACAAGTTGATTAGCAGTACAAATATTTGGTTTTAAGTTTTAGTTTTAAAACCAAGCATTTTTTTTTAAATGTTCGCTATCTAATATTTACAGTTCTGCAAAGAAACGATAACCTTATTGTATTTACTACATGTTGAAATATCTGGAAATAGTTTAATTCTTTTATAGAAAAGAAAATTTTGATATTTTTATGGATGAACAAGAATATTGTAATCTCCCGAGAAAACAATTTGTCAATAAAACTTCTCTCCTCGCCACCTTCCTAGTTTAGTATATCGGACATCAAATGTTAATTATCTTAAGCACAACTTCATTAACATTTCTGCTAATTCATTCTAAGTCTTATTACAGGGTATTAAACAATATTTTACTAAGTAATTTATCGCTTGTAAAATTAGTTTAAACTTAATAAGTTATTTTAATTTTTATTAGAATAAATTCTCTCTGTCACTTAATAAATCTCGACTTGCAACGTGAGCTCAACTCTTCGGCTATCATTACTCAATATTATCGTACATTTCCTTATAGTAACGGACAAGTCTCATCATGTTCCTCTAATTATGGAGTTACTAATAGGGTATTTAGGCAAGCAAATATTCTCTCAGACAACTTTGATTTTACACAGCTTGTTACATAAATGGATAGCCGAGGTTTCATTGGAATAAAGAGAGTTCAAAAAACTGCCTTTCATAGTTTTTTCTTCCTCGTAAGTAGTACAGAGTTATGTTTTTTTAAACATAAAATACAGTTTTGAGAAACCCAGTGCCCAAAAAGTTCTTTTATTAAACTGAATTGTCTCTCTATCTACCTTTAACTCTTTATGTTATCTATTGGTCTATACACTAAACAGCCTTAACGATGTATGGTTGAAATATTATATGTAAGTCTATTTCAAAATTTCTCCACACCTTTTCTTAGTTTTTTGTTGGTTTTCAATATTATAACTAGCTGCTTATAGAAATTAAATTTTGTTTAAACATTTTTGAGAAGTCCAAATAAAATATGTCCAAATAAAATTCCTCATCTTTTCAAAAGTGCCGAACAGAACATAAAGTAAAATTTAAATATTACTTCGTCTTATAAAGGTACAATATCTCAAATTATTCGCATACGATTTCTATCAAATATTGGTAATATAATGTTAAATAATCGTTTTATATTGGGCGAAACTTTAGTATCATTACAGTGAAATTCAGAATAAGTTAATTTTTATTATTCGTAAAAATTTTATGTCAGCAAGAATAAAATCGGACTGCCCCGCTCGGCGATCTCCTTCAATGCATTGATCGTTTGCACACATCCCCTTCTTCATAAATATCTAAGGCAAGAGGTCCATGTAACCACCAATTTACAAGACGTGATTTGTACTTTTAAAGCGTGAATTTTCCCCTCAGGACCTCACTCGTAGTAGTACGGGCATGGCAAGCAGTAGGACCCTAGCTCGAATACTATTTCGAGGGTCAGGAGTATTTTGTTCCTATTTCTTATTTTTTTTCTAAGGTGATGTTGATCGAAAAGGTTTTTCGCCTTTAAACAATAAGAAAAAACTTTTCAATTCGAAGATCGTTTCAAATGTGGTGGTGACACAGGTTCCGAGAGTTTGCCTACTAAAAACGAAATCTGGCTCCTATAAATAAAGTCACTTGGTAAATAAGTTTCAGGCTTTTTAAAATATAGAACATTTACATACTTGTGAGAAACTATGACAAGATTATGTCCATTATTTGCATTTCTGTTCACAAAATAAACTAGTTTATTTTATAATAACTTATAAAAGTCGGAATGTTTCTTTTAACTGTTATTGTTTACTGTGGGATTTTTCCAACGAGTAAAGACTTTATCAAACATTAGATCTACTTTAAAATTTAATCCATTAAGGACATATCAAAGTAGTTACGGTAGCACTGACAGAGTTAGTCTCGTAGGACGATATTATTTCCTGTCCATTGTTTTTTAAATATTTCTATCTCCGAAGGAAACTCCCTCCAATGTTCTATAAATTGTCCATTTTTAATGGTACATGACTCAAAGGTATATTTACCCTACAGAATTGATTTTTATCTGGGATTTACCTTTAAGGCAGTCAGCGGAGTGTGTGGAATGTGAGTAGAGATGTTCAATTAAGAGATTAGAAGAGCCTCTATTTTAAAATAATATCTTCATAAAATCTGAAAAAAATAAAAACGCCTCAACCATTCTTTATTAAATGGGGTTTCAAAATTTATAAACATAAAAATTATGACATATGTCGTATGTGTGTGTTCATTTATCCACTCTTGCTATTTAGACCAACTTATTAAAACATTCTCAAATTTTTAACCCCCAATATTATAGAGATTTTACACGTTGATTCTGTACAGTATTGGGATCTTGGAAAATATTTGGGGCTATATTTTCGGCTGTGAGCTCAACGACGTCAAAACTTTAAGAAGGAGAAGAAGAAGTTTAAGAAATGTTATATATGATTAATAGGAGCGGCTGGTGAAAGACATAGAAAAACGTAGTCCCCTTGTAAACATTTATACATAGTTTCAGCGACTCGCTTTTAACTTAGCTGACTGAACTCTGCCGTGTTTGTGAACTGGGTCCAAGTGTGAACGATGTTTCATTGAATGGATGATTGTTGAGATGAGTTAGTTTGGTACGGAGATTACCAATTTTCCCATATTATTGATTAAATGCAATGACATATTATAATTATGCGGGTAACATCGAGTAATTATTTAGGTCAATTAATAGCACCTGATAAGAGGAAATTATATGTTAACACGCAGAAGATATTACTTTAATAGGGAATATTGCGTTATTTTCAGTAATATAGAGTAATTCATGTTTGACTGAGAATAGAAACTTTTGTGGTAAATAATATTTACTTCACAAAATACATCGCTCTAATAAATGCTACAATACTTTCTCATTTATCTTATATGTGTTGATTGTTTGACTAATAAATGTGTGACCTTGGTGTTTATCTGTTACTTAAAACTATATCAACTCACTTCGCTCATTATCAAACTTTATCTTTCAGCAACATATTTAATTTTTTTAAATTTTGTTCACAACACTGGCCATTGTAGCCTTGTACTTAGTCAATTATGTAAGGTCTGCACAACCTTCTTTGGTCTTTGTGACTTCGCTCCTAGGTGATTTCGTAGTTTTCATATTTAAAAAGTACTCCGTTTCCTTAACACTTCGCTCAATCCGGTAGGTCTGTACTCTTACTTATATATATATATATATATATATATATATATATATATATATATATATATATTGTGTGTGTGTGTGTGTGTGTGTGTGTGTGTGCGTGCACGTGCGTGCGTGCGTACGTGTGTGCGTGAGTGAGTGAGTGAGTGATTGAGTGAGTGAGTGAGTGAGTGAGTGATTGAGTGAGTGAGTGAGTGAGTGAGTGCGTGCGTGCGTGCGTGCGTGCGCGTGTGTGTTTGTGTGTGTGGGGGTGTTGTGGAGGGGTGTGTGTGAGCTGGCAACCCTTAAAAATTTCGTTAAAATAAAAAATTTCATTTTGGTGACTAAACACACTCAGGGAATGTTATATATATATATATATATATATATATATATATATATTTGCTATTTATTTTTCCCCTGATTGAACAAACTCTCTATAATCAATCGGTTTTGTCCATTCGAGGATAGTCCCCTCAATAAAACCTCAATAAACATTATTTCATTTTACGACTCGTCTATTAAGGAAATAAAAGTATTTTTTTTATCTGTAGAGTAGACTTTCTAATTATTTTTAAAAAAAGGTTAATTTTATTTTTTGTGTGAAGCGTGACAACCTTTCCATGGTTGAAATACTTGATAAAACTTAATAGGATTTGTCCTATATACTAAAAGAATGTGTATACAAAATTTCATCATAGAAACGTAATAAATGCTTCACAGATAGATCTTCTTACAGTTCAATAAATATTTTGTGTATATCCAAAGTTGTATAAGTCCATATCGATAAACATACATTTTAAGAGTACCATTTCCACAAAAATTCATATTTTACACATGTTCATGAATGAAACTGTGTTTTTTGTTTTATTATCTATCCATATACGTGATAAAATATACACTTTTTTTTAAATTTTTGTTTAGAAAATGAAATGTTAAAAGTTTTTGTTAACAAATTAAAGAAACAAATTTCCACGACAGCAATTTTATCTTCAGTAAGAAAATATTTGTATTATTGAAGTTAGCATATTAAGTTATTTACATGTACACAAGCTTTCTATAACCGAAATAAAAAGGCTAGGTCACTACCTCATACATATAACACGAGTAAGTCTATTTAGTAAAGCGCCAAAAACTATGGAATTCAATTGTGATTGTATTTATCATAGGCGTTGTTTATACTAATTGGAGTATTTATAGTTAGGTTTAGGCATTGTAATATAGTCGTAACATATAAAATCACTATTTTAAATATATATATATATATATATATATATATATATATATATATATATATTTATATTTAAATTGTGAAGGTTGACTTGGCATAAGGGGCAGTCGAACCTTTTAAATTTTTTTAAAAAAATATCTGTACCACTTATTTTCCTTTACTGTCTTTGTTTTTGAAATTAAAGCGAGAATAATTTAAGCCTACCTATTTATGTACAGACTATACATTAATTATGTTATGCATCTTCTATCTGTTATTTATTACATACTTCTGTCAATATCTGTGATATATTTTATTTTAAAAAATATAATACTTCATGTAACAACTGTTCTAATGCTTGTTTTGTAATGTTTGTTTTAGGAACTTCAACATTATTTTACACAACAAGAACTAGATTTGGTATTAAAAGAACTCAAATTGTGAGCTACAATCCATACTAAGCTGCTTCCAGTGAATCTGTTGTGTTTGAGGGGGTCAAGTGTCCCAACTCTCATCTCTGGTTCCAGTGAATGTGTTGTGATTTCAGATCTCCAACTACCAAATACCATATTGAAATATATTAAGTTGAAACCTTTTAAACGCAAACTTCGTTTACTTTGTTTTCGTTGTTTTGTAATGTGAAGTGATAGTGCTGTAAGGAAAGAGGTGCGGAAAATTAATTAATTAAAATTCGTGAATGGTCGTTATGCGGACTCGGAGTGGGGTGTGACGGTGGAGGGGAGGTGCCACACTTGTGCTTATGGGCTGGGGGTGGGAGACGGTTTTGTGCGAGCTCTAAGTGCTGCATTGTGTGGATTTTGTGTCGGTGGGATGGGCTGCACCCCGAGTAGCCACAAGAAACGTGGCTCTCGAGATGACCAGTCCTCACATGCACATCACCTTATCAATAGTTCAGGTAAACCTTTATGTTATCTACATATATCATACTAACAAGTAGTGAGTTGTTTATTTCTTTTGTTGTTATGTATGAACTGTTCGGGTAAACTGCATCCGTGAGTATCTAGTTTATATATACTAATTTATATATACTAAAAGTAATTTATTACTGTGTTGTTAAAAACAAAATAATAGTTTTTGTTTATATAACTGACCTGGTATTAAACCAGGTTTCTTGTTTATAATGTATCACTGAGGATGGTAACATTGTCGTTGAACGCGTTTCATCTTAAACGTTATTTTACGAAAATCTATGTTTTATTTATTGATCTTAGAAGTTAGCATGAGATTTTTTTAAATATAAACAAGTATTCGAATGATTTTTTTTTCTGGTAACTTACGCAAGCTTGACTTGATGCATTGTTTTAATACTTGCATGTCTGAACTTGTCATCAACAGCTGCTGCCCTTCATGTCATTTCTATCAGTTGTTTTAAACATGACTGAGTATGAGATTTATAGTAGTGTTGCGCAAAAGTTATTTTGTATTTAAAAATTTATATAAGAGTGTCTCTCGCAATCATGTATGTGTCAGTGGTTTATTCAGAAAGGGCTTGTATAGAGTTATAAATGATCAATACTTTCGTAGCTGTGAAGTTTCAAGCAATCCAGATAAATAGCTTGTAGTTAGAATTCTAATTTGATAAATCGACAACTCACAGTAAGACAAATAAATCTCTGGAAAATAAGTGTTAGAAGTGTTAAAGGAGTGGTATTCCTTGCGTTTTTAACGTAAACAGAAAGAGATGATGCTGATTTCTCTCACTCAAAATGAAAAAATTTAAAAAAAAAACAACAATTACAATTAAGTACTTAAAGTCTGTTTTAACCTCAAGCCTCTTATAAAACATGGCTGCATTATTTCAATCCAGATATAAAACGAGTCGGTAGCAACATGCAAATTCACCTTCACCATGAAAAGAGCAGCTAGATATACTTCAGGAAAGATAATGGAAACTTTCTATTTAGGGAATTATTTATCACACAACAAAGATAATAACTGCATGATATCATGCTAAAACTTTTTAAACAACAAACTAAAGCCAGCGAATGGTTCCAAAAGGAAAATCTCTCATACTTCTCTTTGCTTCGTACAGACAATTCCGCCCAAACATAATACTTTGAGTCTGAAACCTCTACAACAAGCTCAATTAATATGTTTTACCCTACCCACCGCTCTCATACTACTCTTTAATTCGTACAGACAATTCTCAGCCTTACACTGATACTTTGAGTCTGAAAACTCTACATCAACCTCAAATAATATGTGTTACCTTACCCACCGCTCTCATACTACTATTTGATTCACACAGACAATTCTCAGCCTTACACTGATCCTTTGAGTCTGAAAACTCTACATCAACCTCAAATAATATATGTTACCCTACCCACCGCTCTCATACTACTATTTGATTCACACAGACAATTTTCAGCCTTACACTGATACTTTGAGTCTGAAAACTCTACATTAACCTCAAATAATATGTGTTACCTTACCCACCGCTTCAAGTTTTCTTTCCTTCGTAAAAGCAATCCTCACTCTTTCATTTATACTCTGAACCCTCTAGGAATAACTCAATTAAATGTGTTACCCTGCCCATAACTCTCATACTACTCTTTGATTCATACACACAATTCTCAGCCTTTACACTGATACTTTGAGTCGGAAACCTCTACAGAAAAGATCAATTAATATGTGTTACCCGAACCACCTCTCTCATATTTTTTATCTTTGCTTCGTAAAGACAATCCTCAGCTTTACACTGATACTTTGAGTATATAACTTTTGTGACTACTTCAAATAATTTGTCTCACCCTACACACCACTCTCAAATTTCTCTCAGGTTTGTACAAACAATCCTCACCCATAATCTGATAATTTAAATTCTGCAACCTCTACGACTAGCTCAATTAATATGTGTTACCTTATACACCCCTCTCATGGGTTTTTTTTTGCTTCGTACAAACAATCCTCACCTTTAAACTCCCTGAAACTTCTACTACTAGGTAATTTAATATGTGTTACCATATTCACAGCTCTCGTACTTCTTTTAGATTCGAACAGACCATTCTCACCCTAACACTAATACTTCGAATCAAAAACTCTACGATTAGCTAATTAATATGTGTTACACTATCCACCGCTATCATATTTGTTTTTGATTCGTACAGACAATCTTCATCCATACACTGATATTTTAAGTCTGACATCACTACGGCAAGCTCAATTAATATGGGTTACCCTACTCAGCGTATTGCAAAAACATATCTTCATCGGCCTATAATCTATTCGGCATTTGTAAATTATTTTTAGTCTCTGAGGAATTAATCATGGCGCCGTTCAGAGTTGGTTGACATGTAACCGAATAATTAAGAACATGTAAGATAACTAATTCTGTAGTAAGGATTATTAAGGTTCCTGAATGCACAAGTGCGATTGAGACTGTACTGAGGATGTAAATCCTCTCAAATTAATCGCATCTAATAAATAAAGTGATTCTAATAAATTCCAAATTAAATGTGATCACACTCATCAATCATCGAACATGTGACAAGAGTAATTATGTTGTCGTATTTTGAGTATGTTGTTTGTTACTATGGCATAGGAGACTTTCCTTTTAAAAAACTAATAAACTATTTATTGAAAATAAATTTACAACTGTTGATTTGTCAACACTTACTCATCCATTAGTTAAGTTTATTTTCCCCTTTAGATATCTCCTATGCCCCAACATGGAGTTTGTAATTGCATTTCTAAATTATATTCGTCTAGTGCTTAAGAGTTCTTCTGATACAACATACACTTTTTATTTCACATACATCCTTTCTGTTCTTTTTCAGTTCCATTTCTCTTTTCACAATACTTTCAAAACGCATTGTCAGTAATTCCTGTAATTTTACTTCAGTTCTGAAGTTTGAGATTAACTTTAATTATACTTGATTTATAATTTTTTTATATGCATAGTCTTCTTCCTTGAAATTTCACTTCACTTTTACAAACACAAAATGTTTGTTCTGGTTCCGTCCAACTAGATCAAAAGTAGTTTATCTTGAAGAGATGTCAGACACATATCCTTTATTTAATACAGTAGTGTCATAGAGGTGAAATTACCGCTCCGTAACAAATTGTATCAATCAAACTATTATTTAAAACATTCGAGCTTCAAGTGAATTGATTATAAAACGAGACAATTTAGTCGTTTATCTGTGTTATCAATGTAAACACCTGTTAGCATTGTGACGTCACAGTCAGCTGCTGTGATAACACAAAGTATCTGTAAATTAGTTGGAGTGATAGTGATGCTTTCATTTACGCTGGGATATTTCTGATATTACTTGAAAACTGTTTGAAGTGGAATTTTGATCTAATTCAGGTTCAGGTATGAGAGATATATTTACTCTTTTTTTGTTTAGGCATGTGGTCATGTTTGTGGTATATTCATTTTCATGTGTGTTTTCACGTTTGTCTGTTTAAGTTTAGGTTTAAAAATTAAGATTTGCTAACGATTTCCTAATGCTCTCAGTAGTAAATGTTTGAACGTGTTGACTTTTTCAAGGCAAAATTGCACCATACGTTACCAAAGTTCTTCGAACCTTTCAAAGAAACAAACAAAATCTTATTCCAATTTCAAATAAAAAATAGCTGATATTCAAATGTATCGTTTCTATAGCTCAAACGGCTGTACCGAATGTCATGCTTTTTTTGCTGTTCTCGTCTACTTTATTGATGAACTAGTTGTAAAACTACGTAATATTTGTTTGTTCTCCAAATATTTGCAGTTAGGTACACCACGTCTTTAATGAAATGTCGTATTAATAAGTAGATAAGGAAGAAACCCTTCCACGCCTTGTTTTTATAAATACATGAAAATAATATGAATCGATGACTGATTGATTATTTTGATGAACCTTAGTATTTCCTTGATTGTTGAGACCTATGGTTTTCTTAAATTTACTATAGGAGATAACACACATATTCCAAATTTCAATTTATAATTAGCCTATACCAACATTAAAATACGTTTATGTATTGTACAATGTATCCTTAATACAAGTCTGTATTACCTAAAAATAAATGTCATACCATTTTGTGTTGGGTTAGTTCACGAGTTTGTTTAAATTCTTTACAATTAGGATAATAATAACAATGAATAATTATTTATATTTAGAAGCTTACCTTAGTCTATGATGTTTTACTTACGATTTTGATTAAATTTATTACTATACATTCTTTTAGTATAGTTAATCAACAGTTAAAAAAAATAGTTTTTTTTAGATAACACAAAGTACCTTTATAATTGCACGAGAGTGTCTGTCTGTCAGTCTGTTAGTCGCAACCCGTCTACACAGAAGAGACGAAAAATTCTATATATTTCAAGCTATGTATTTATATTGTCCCACATGTGGCAAAAATTTAGTGGTAACAAAAAATGGCTTTGGAGTAGTTAAGGGACAAAAACTATCGAGTTGAAAAAATTTCTTTTTGGAAATATTATGTGTGGGGTGTCAAATAAAACTGTAATAAATATAACTGTTACTATATGCCTACGAATCCTAAGTTGTGTGGTTTTAACACACGATTTACCTTTTTATCGTGTTTTTTTAAACACGAAAAACCTCTCGGTCATCATCGGTTTATACAAAAAGGAAGAAAAGAACAAAATAAAAACCTCTAGCCCTGTAAAAGTCTGATATCTTCAGTATCGGAAAAACACGAGAGACATGATGAAAGATAGTTATCTAACCCAAGTTTACATCGTAATATGATCCTCACTGTAAGATGTTATAGTTCTATTTAACATTTTAATCATTTCTGCCCTTGTCTTTTGTATACATACAGCACATCATTTTTTAAATGAAATTTAATTTATTATTCCTTTTTTACAATGCAGTTAGAAAACATAACACGATTACAAAAATACACTCGTCATTAAATAACAAATTAATAAAACAAACTAAAAACACTTCTTGATCTTTCTAAAGATTTTTACATTGAACCATACTACTGTATCTCAAAGTCATAAACCTGTTTGGGATGATAATAGGCATGTTCAATGTAAAGAGTTATTTTTATTTATTAATTTACGTGTTTACCATTTTTTCATGGTTTTAATTTTACTTTGACTTTTAATTCATTTTTTAATTTTGCTTAATTTAGAAAGACAAGATTCTAAAATAGTGAAAAAATTTGTAAAAGCAAAAATGCCGTTCTGGGGCTTAGCGTCAGGGTCCCAAATAATCATCTTAAAACATTCAAATAATTTACTATAAATCAACTTTGGTTTATTGGGTTGAATACCTCGTCTTTTATTACAAGTACTACATTTAACGTACATTACAGTCATTTTATGGACAGTCACTCCACTTTTTGTCACCCAACTTTCATACTCTACACTCAAACCACGTCTAAACAGAACATGCTCAGTACAAGTACTTCATTATCTTAAAGATCGCGAGATTTTCATTAAATCTACGTTTATATCTGCACTTATTATTATATTTGAATTTGTTTACTAAATGTAGAAAATTATTAAATTCAACAATTAAAAGGTTGGCATTGTATTCATATAATCTGTACATGACAATAATTTCGATAGTGAAAACCTAACCCATATTTCCTTCTAACTGGAGTCGAAAGGATGGCCTTATCAACACACTCAACAATCTGACGAACAGATAAATAAACAATCGCTCCTCTTGAGCTATTTCTATATACAGAGTTAAATAAAAGTCCCATAACCCAACCTACTTTTACTTATTTGTTCCTGTAGTATCAAAATGCTATTTTATTTTATTTTTTGGGTTTTTGTACATGCTTGAAGGAAGGGATGAGAAGTTTTTCACTAAAAGATTTTTACATGTGACATCACCTGAATGATCCTTAATTCAAAAATAAACTCCTTGGTGGAAATCGAGTTAGAAAATGTTTCTTTAAAAAAGAGAGAGAAAAGTACCTAAATATCCATATTACAGTCGTTCAACATCACAAAACAAAATATCGAATGAGTTATTAAAATTGTTTCATTTAGTTTTCTCATAGATTTTGGCTGCAATCTCGAATTGGGAGCATAATTCTAAATTCTGTGTTCACTTGAAAATGCATTTATATTAGGTATCACTCAAGCGGAGTTTACAATTATATATTTTTAGTAACCCTCCTCCCTCACTTGGAGCACAATTACCAAACTCTAAATTACACTTATGATTAGTATAGCTGCACAGCTAAAACGTAAAATGCAACCAAACAGAACTTTAATATTTTCAACATAAAATAAGTTACAAGATGTGCGGTACTTTGTCTTCACTTTGTATATAGTAGATGTTCACCTACGTTATATTCTGTAGTAAACTAGCTGGTTTGTAGACACAGATGAAATAAACATTCACCAAGGTTTGCACTTCCTGTCAAAACTCTATTGACACGAACCATTTACTTTCATACCAAAATCTGTTTGGAAAGCTGTTTTATACAATTTCCTTTAAAATTCAAACATTGTATTCACGTGTTTATCCTTTAAATATTTTTAATCTATAAACGGATGATATAAATGATTTTATTTGGAAATTTTGCTGTCATCCACGCTTTGTTTTCTCACATTCCATATTTCCTTGTATCAACTGTAGTCGTCTTATTTCGTTATTAATTAAACGTAACATTTCAACTATAATGTTAACTATAAAATTATTATTGTATTCACTACTTTGATCATTTGTAGTCCATTTATTTGAGTTAGAACAAGTGACACTTATTGATAGAGAAGTATATTATTAAGAATTAAATAAGTAATTGTTAAAGTTTTGAACATTTTTCATTAAGTTGAAATCCAATTTCAGTGTAAGGATAATAGAATGAATGAAGCATTATTTATAAAGTAGAAAACTAGCACCATGAGTGAAAATGAGACTAGGGGTTACAGTTTTTCAACAAAAAAATCTAGAAGAATATTCTTGTGTAGATATCTATGTATGAAATTATTTCAGGAATTTTATTATTCTATATTGATTGTTCTTCAAATCTATAAAAATGCAGGAGTTAAATTCAATTTTAAAACATTCATCCATATCTCTCTTTTTATACTTTACAATTTTATCTTAAGCAGATTTTATTACAATAATTAAAATCTGTTGTCTAAAAACTAATTTAAATTCACTCTCGTTATATTTTAACGTATATTTTGAATATTATTCACTCACAAAATACTAAATGTAATGTATACAATTCATGAAAGTAAATAGAGTAAGTCAGTGTTAGTTACAGTCATCACAAAGGTATGACTTACGTGTGATGCAGATTAATTAAAAATAATTATAAAAATTTAAAAGTTGTCACGAAGTTGTTCCACCATTTTCATAGAATATCAGTAAAATATCGCATTTTCCTTATATTTGGTAGCATACTTGGAATGCTTTAATGTTATGTAAGACACATTTATTTTTGTATTCTATATTTTAAACTGAAATAAATTTTTTCACAAAATGTGCGAAAGAAACATTTTGACAATAAGATTTCATAAAAGTCGGAGACAATTGTGACGGCTAGAATATACACATAAACATATATTATATAAATGTACAATTGACCCCCCCCCCCAAACGTGTTCTAGAAACTATAATCAGTGCACATAATACCAAGTGTATGTATCTCATGACATCGGTTGTAGTGTCTATATTTCCAATATAGAAATTCATTAACGAAAACCTATAAATAAATATTTAAAAGAAAATGTTTAGGCCACTTTGGGATCGATTTGTTATCTACGAAATTTTCGATCTCAAAATTACCGGTTTTCACGGAAATTGTAATGTCGTAACAATACAAATTTGCTTCACATAAAATTCAAAATATACTTTAACAAGTCAACTTTTATTCAGTTTTTCTTAAATGTGATTGTGTATCCCGTATCATTTCAAACAAAACACTTTTGAAACTCCCTTGTCCAAAACCGTGCCTATTTTCATTAGTAGGTTACTGGCGTTGTAAACAAGTTTTAAGTACCATTATCAAACGTGTTAATTTTAAGTACCATTATCAAACACGCCATTTCCCAACACTGTCTGTATAATGGTTTTAATAAAATGTAGGTATTTATAGACAATTCATTTATAAAACAATAGTAAAAAAAAATACTTTCCTCATATTAGGTACGCGCGTTTCTTTTCC
Organism: Aphrophora alni; assembly: GCA_963513935.1. Lineage (NCBI taxonomy): Eukaryota > Metazoa > Arthropoda > Insecta > Hemiptera > Aphrophoridae > Aphrophora > Aphrophora alni. The sequence continues at coordinate 92,332,773 of OY740770.1, forward strand.
TGATCTTCTTTATTGTTATTTGCTTCTCCGTTATTTTATTTCAACTTCTATTACCCAATATACTAAGTTTAAGGTAAGTTTGGTAATCGAATAAAATGTCGAATGATCTTTTTTTGACTTATCTTCACGTTTCATGGGCTAGGAAACCTAAAGAGTTATTTTCAGCATGCCGTCATCCATCGTCGTTGTTGTCGTTTCGTCTATGGGTAACATAACTAGAATAGGATCATACAATTTGGCATAGGGGACTGTAGTGTCCTCATATAGACTCCTATTGAAATTTATGAAGATCTAATTTAAAATCTTAATATGGCGGCCATCTTAAACGGTTTATTATTCAACTTACAACACACAGATTCAATTCTGCATGTAATGGATACCAACTCCATATCTCTACGATGACAAGTAGCAAAGTGGAAATCAAACATGTATTTTTGAAGCTTGTGATTTATAACCAAGCAAATGTGATTTTCGTATAATTTTGAGATCCGGAGAAGCCGAGTTACTAACACGAGCGAAGAGATGGAGGTTCCTTCACATATGTAAATCTTTGAGACTCCCCTCCCCCAGTATACACACCTACGAGGCTCGTTAGAGCCAATCCGATGTCAAGTAACTGGTGTTATACACAATTACGAAGTTCATAAAAAACCTTTTTACAACTGTTTAAAGATACATATCAAATAAATCAAGTTCATATTTCCTAAATCGCCCAAGTAAGCTACGTTTAAAGATCTGCTTGTATTACATTAAATGACAGGGCTGTCTAAGTACCATGATTGCGCCCATTTACATGTTTTTATTTTATTGTAATAGAAATGATAGCTGTATACAGACTTATGTTGATTGAGCTGTTAATGATAAAGGACCTACAGGTATAATTGAAGTTTTAAAATACGAGAACGACTGGTAGTTGTAAAATATTTGACTTTACTTTTTGGTAATAAATATATTCAACGAGCAATAAAAATTAACCAAACTTATGAAACAAATGTTGTTCAATCTGTAATGTTTGTGCTAGAGAAATTATTAGGGAGTCGTATTTATATTTGAGGTTAATTTACTAAATATAGTCTCATATGGGTTACATTCAATCGTTTAAAGAAAATCCCAATATCATTTCAAATTTGACAGTTACTTGTAAGCTACTGTTATGAGACACTCTAGACCAAACAGATCTAATGTTATTACTTAAAACTCGTTTAAATTGGCATTTTGAATTCCAAAATCTGCTTAACTACCTGAAATTTTATTCTGCATGTCAATTTTCAATAAATATGCAAAAATTGTCTTGTTAACGCTTTTCTAACATATAAAGACTGACTTAATAATCTATTAATTAATTACTCTTCTGAGTAGTATTAGTGGACATTTCATAATGTCACAGTTTCCATGAGGTAGATTGTAGTCGCAAGAATGTCTTTACATGTGTTGCTAATTTTGTGGTTGGAGTAATGGGTATAGACCGCATAGGAAAGCTTAGCATGCGGTTGCCTCACCTCTCAAATTATTAGTTCATACTTAAGGTGGCTTCAAGGGGGTTACAAACTACATCGACAAGACAGTGAAAGTTTTGGGTGGTAGGATCTACTCCATCAACACCTAAAGACATTTTGAGTGAATATAACAATAACCTATTTTATAAAATTTGCCGTCATTTGTATATATTAAAACTAATACACGTTTTGAGAGTATAAATCAATTATCGTTATCAAGTATGAAAATAAAACATGAAAGAGGGGAAAAAAACATAATCCATCATTTGCGTATATTAAAATTAATACACGACGTTTTGAGAATATAAATCAACTTTCGTTATCAGGTGTGAAACTAGAAGATAAACATAAGTGATGGCAAATGTCCAATTAAACAATATTAATAATATGAACAATCCGTCATTATAAAATAACTTTAAAATCAGAAAAATTAACTTAACTTTTTTATAAGAACGTGAACACAAAATGATTGTAGGAAATTAAAAGCTATGTTTATATACAAATAATTACTATATGCAAAGGAAACAATAATTTTGTAAATCTTGAAAACTATGTTAACTTATAACTTTACTTAATAGTTTTTTATTGAATGTGTCTGTATGAGTATTTAAGTTTAAGTATATTTGTGTATGCGGTTCTGTTTATATAAACATGCTAACTAATTTGAAACAAATGTTTATTTTTAAGAGCAGAGTAATTTGAACTTTTAAATTTAACACCAAACAATTATATTTTATTGATTGCATTATACGTAGATGTAGATATTGGTTAAAATGTATGTACATTGATATGTCACTCAACTCTAATTGCATTTTAACAATTTTATAGCCGTCATGAGTGTATCTACACGGCTCTGCCAAGCAAATTAACCCTTAAACAGATTACCTCTTTCTATCCTAAGATCTCGTAGACATATAATAAACAAACTCCTCTCACTTCACTGGATTTGGGTTCTCAACTCTGTGAGTCACGAACTGTATCTTATAATGTCTTAAGTGGTACACTTGTTTTTACTGGTCTCAAACCTGTGGGTCACGAACTGTATCTAATTAAGTCTTCAGTCGTACACTTCGTTTTACTGGTCTCAACCCTGTGGGTCACGAACTGTATCTAATTAAGTCTTCAGTCGTACACTTTGTTTTACTGGTCTCAACCCTGTGGGTCACGAACTGTATCTTATAAAGTCTTCAGTCGTACACTTGGTTTTACTGGTCTCAACCCTGTGGGTCACGAACCGTATCTTATAAAGTCTTCAGTCGTATACTTTGTTTTACTGGTCTCAACCCTGTGGGTCACGAACTGTATCTTATAAAGTCTTCAGTCGTACACTTTGTTTTACTGGTCTCAACCCTGTGGGTCACGAACTGTATCTAATTAAGTCTTCAGTCGTACACTTTGTTTTACTGGTCTCAACCCTGTGGGTCACGAACTGTATCTTATAAAGTCTTCAGTCGTATACTTGGTTTTACTGGTCTCAACCCTGTGGGTCACGAACCGTATCTTATAAAGTCTTCAGTCGTACACTTGGTTTTACTGGCCTCAACCCTGTCGGTCACGAACTGTATTAAAGGCTTCAGTCGTACACTTGGTTTTACTGGTCTCAACCCTGTGGGTCACGAACTGTATCTAATTAAGTCTTCTGCCGTACACTTCTTTTTACTGGTCTCAACCCTGTGGGTCACGAACTGTATCTAATTAAGTCTTCAGTCGTACACTTCGTTTTACTGGTCTAAACCCTGTGGGTCACGAACTTTATCTAATTAAGTCTTCAGTCGTACACTTCGTTTTACTGGTCTCAACCATGTGGGTCACGAACTGTATTAAAGGCTTCAGTCGTACACTTGGTTTTACTGGTCTCAACCCTGTGGGTCACGAACTGTATCTAATTAATTCTTCAGTCGTACACTTCGTTTTACTGGTCTCAACCCTGTCGGTCACGAACTGTATTAAAGGCTTCAGTCGTACACTTGGTTTTACTGGTCTCAACCCTGTGGGTCACGAACTGTATCTAATTAAGTCTTCTGCCGTACACTTCTTTTTACTGGTCTCAACCCTGTGGGTCACGAACTGTATCTAATTAAGTCCTCAGTCGTACACTTCGTTTTACTGGTCTAAACCCTGTGGGTCACGAACTGTATATTATAATGTCTTAAGTGGTACACTTGTTTTTTACTGGTCTCAAACCTGTGGGTCACGAACTGTATCTAATTAAGTCTTCAGTCGTACACTTCGTTTTACTGGTCTAAACCCTGTGAGTCACGAACTGTATCTTATAATGTCTTAAGTGGTACACTTGTTTTTACTGGTCTCAAACCTGTGGGTCACGAACTGTATCTAATTAAGTCTTCAGTCGTACACTTCGTTTTACTGGTCTCAACCCTGTGGGTCACGAACTGTATCTAATTAAGTCTTCAGTCGTACACTTTGTTTTACTGGTCTCAACCCTGTGGGTCACGAACTGTATCTTATAAAGTCTTCAGTCGTATACTTGGTTTTACTGGTCTCAACCCTGTGGGTCACGAACCGTATCTTATAAAGTCTTCAGTCGTACACTTGGTTTTACTGGCCTCAACCCTGTCGGTCACGAACTGTATTAAAGGCTTCAGTCGTACACTTGGTTTTACTGGTCTCAACCCTGTGGGTCACGAACTGTATCTAATTAAGTCTTCTGCCGTACACTTCTTTTTACTGGTCTCAACCCTGTGGGTCACGAACTGTATCTAATTAAGTCTTCAGTCGTACACTTCGTTTTACTGGTCTAAACCCTGTGGGTCACGAACTTTATCTAATTAAGTCTTCAGTCGTACACTTCGTTTTACTGGTCTCAACCCTGTGGGTCACGAACTGTATCTAATTAAGTCTTCAGTCGTACACTTCGTTTTACTGGTCTCAACCCTGTGGGTCACGAACTGTATCTTATAAAGTCTTCAGTCGTATACTTGGTTTTACTGGTCTCAACCCTGTGGGTCACGAACCGTATCTTATAAAGTCTTCAGTCGTACACTTGGTTTTACTGGTCTCAACCCTGTCGGTCACGAACTGTATTAAAGGCTTCAGTCGTACACTTGGTTTTACTGGTCTCAACCCTGTGGGTCACGAACTGTATCTAATTAAGTCTTCTGCCGTACACTTCTTTTTACTGGTCTCAACCCTGTGGGTCACGAACTGTATCTAATTAAGTCTTCAGTCGTACACTTCGTTTTACTGGTCTCAACCCTGTGGGTCACAAACTGTATCTAATTAAGTCTTCAGTCGTACACTTCGTTTTACTGGTCTCAACCATGTGGGTCACGAACTGTATTAAAGGCTTCAGTCGTACACTTTGTTTTACTGGTCTCAACCCTGTGGGTCACGAACTGTATCTAATTAAGTCTTCAGTCGTACACTTTGTTTTACTGGTCTCAACCATGTGGGTCACGAACTGTATCTAATTAAGTCTTCAGTCGTACACTTCGTTTTACTGGTCTCAACCCTTTGGGTCACAAACTGTATCTTATTAAGTCTTCAGTCGTACTTTGGCTTTGATTAGTCTCCACCCTGTGGGTCACGAACTATATCTTACAAAGTCTTCAGTCGTACACTTGACTTTGACTGGTATCATTAACTACAATTACAATTTTGGTTATTAACTTGTCTAAATCCACTTTATCACTTAGGATATGTAATAAAGTGTAATTTATAGTCGCTATATTATTGAGTTTTCATTATCACCTTGTCAAGATTTTAATTGTTATAACTTATTTAACCTTTAATAGTTGTAGAAGTGTATCATAACACACTCCTGAATGAACTATTTTAGGGGAAAAAAACTTGTGACGTTGGTTCTGGACTTTTAACACAAACTACTTTTGTTAAAGCAAATTTTTGAAGAAACAAATCTACTGGTTTTCCTCTACTCTAACGATAGAGATAGGACAATTATTGTATTTTACCTGAATTATTACAATCTCAAAAAATCTTTTCAACTATTTTTGTAAAATCAGCAAAGAAGACTGAAAACAATATAGATTTATATGAACAAACATGTTGTAAAAAAAAAAAAAATTTAGCTCAACTTGACCAATATAAAAAGTTATCATCAAAAATATGCACCGTAATTTATTTTCACAATTACAGTGGTGGAATTGTTTTAATAATAATCTCAAAGTAGTTGTTCTCAAAGTAGTCGATCTCTCATTTAATTAAAATATGTTTCTTTTAAAAAGCTATAGGGCAAATGAACATAAAATCGTGATATATAAACCTATTTTATTCAAAACTATTATTATAACTTCATGAAATGTCAAAATTTTACAATAATTCCAAATCGATTATTGTTTTTATCAAATTATTTGTGTATAAAGATATAAGCAGGTAAAGAGGTTATGCAAATGAAAAATTGTAAGGTTGGTTACATTGCTAACAGAGATTTATCTCAAGTTGTTATCACTCTGTAGGTAAATATAATTAGTAAGGTTGGTAGTACTTATGTTTAAATCTGACTCATATTAGCTGCGTAGTACATGTGAAATATTTCAACTTTATGTTATTATTTAATTATGCATGAACTTAATGATAATACAAACATATATACTTTGATGTCTTTTCAAACAATTTTAAAACATTCAGCAAATATAAATAAATGTTTTAAAATTGTTTATGATATTCTGTGAACAGTTTTCAATGTGAGAATGTTTTTAATACAAAATATGTTGTCTTGTGGCTGGCAAATCAAACCAGTTAGGGAGGGGTCAGGAGAAACTTTTTATATTTCTTCAGTTCTAATTTCATATTATTCTGATAATACTTTCCATGTTATAATGATTTGAAAAACTTTTGCTAGGTGAATTTAAAAGATTTCTTAATTCTACGAAATAGGACAATAATTTTTTTAGTTGACACGAGCCTCCGGGTAGTTTCAAAGACAACAAATCAATATTTCTGTGTTATCAAATGCGGGTTATCCCTCTCAATAAAAAAATTGAACAATAAACGCAGTCAATGAATAATGTGTTGTTGAGATTTTTATTCCATACAACATGCGTAACATATTTAGAAAGACTTTGAAAACGTTACTCTGACTTTAATTATATAGCTTTCAGAACGTTTGTCAATATAAAGTTATTTTAATATTTGCAAATCCCCAAACTGAACAAAATGAACTATTATAGGCTGTGGTAAACCTACAGGTTGAAACAAAAAATCTTCAAAAACCCTGTTTATTAGGTGTGCCATTATAAAATTTTCCTAACTTAGTTTCTTATTTCCTAACTTATTATATCTCTTTAGTAATAAAATATTCATAAATATGGTTTATTTGAACATTTGCAATAATAATAAATATCTGAATTAACTCATTAACAATAATGAACCATCCATTTAAAATGTTTAATGTTCATAGAACACAAAAATTGAATTAAATTGTACTGTATATTGGATTAAAAACCCAAATGGCATTTAGTATAAAATAATTATTATTACGAAGTTATTTCAATTTTGCGATTCTCCCTTAAGTAATTAATCACCTTCATGTCTCACTATAGTTAGTAAAGGCAGGGCAATCATGAGGATGTTGTATCCACGCCTTTTTTATTGTAGTATTGGGTCTGTCTTGATCACATCTTGTTTCCTTCTGCACCTGATGCTATTAGAGTATTCGAGGCCTTTATTTTATCTTGTATTCTTCTTTTGTCAAGGCGATGACGACCGAGAAGTTTTTCATCTTTAAACAACAAGCAACAAATAGAGAAAAAGTATTTGTGTTCTTGTTTTCGTTTAAAAGCTTTCTTAACTTAAATTTGTAGAAAGTTGTGGACGTTTGTTATAATTTTGCTTCTCATTATTATAGCGACCTGGAATAAATTTGATTTTTTTTTATCACAATGAGAAAATTATGCCCAATATAGGCCCAATTCTTGAATTAGAATTATATATTGTTAATTAGAAAATTAGGTAGTCACAATCCAGTTTCTGTAGAAATACTAGAGAGATAAATCAGCTTGTTTTTTTATAATACAGTCGACAAAAGCTGGTGCAACTGAAACATTTGTAATAGAATTGCTTCCATTAAACATGAGATAATTAACTTCAGTTGATCCCTTGTGTAATTGTGATCTAAACTCTGATATATTCTTCGTAGGAAAACGTTTGCAGTAATGACGTCAGGGAATCTGCAGTATAAAGTTTTTCTTTCTTCAAAACAAAAAATAAATGTTTTTTTACTTAGTTCACGTACACCGTACACACTTTGTTATGGCGCAATGATTCCATCTTGCTACAAATATGTATTTACCAGTAGTTGACTCCTAAGGTGTTGGAAAGGCAATCCTGAGAGCCCCAAGTTGGATCTTCCATGTTGCTTTGATAATATCTCTCTCTTTCGCCTTTCCTATCATCTATTTCTTAACCAACTCTTGTTGTTGTCCTAATCTGTCGCTAATACAATATTCGAGGACTAGAGGACTATTTTCTTATGTTTTATCATCTTAATTTGTAAATGTGAATTATGAAAAAAAGTTAATTTTACTATGATTTCGGGCGCCGTATCTACAGTATTCGTTAGCGAAGTTAAGAAATAAAGTGATTGTTTGGTTTTTAGTTTGATTTTTTGTTTTAAGTTAAAAAGTGTTTCATCCTCAACTTTTGTTAAGGACTAGTTTTTCTCACATAAAATAAAGAAAAATATGATAAATGTGACACTGCATTAGACTTCGATGTTCATCTTGGTGGTGGTGAAGTAGTAACTTATCTAATTCTATAAGAGTTTGATGTTCATTTTGATGGTGGAGCAGTAGTTACTTATCTACTTCTATAAGACTTCGATATACATCTTGGTGGTGGTGAAGTAGTAATTTATCTAATTCTATAAGACTTCGATGTTCATCTTGGTGATGGTGAAGTAGTTACTTATCTAATTATTCTATAAGACTTCGATGTTCATCTTGGTGGTGGTGAAGTAGTTAATTATCTACTTTATAAGACAAAATTTATTGTGTGTATATGTACACGTGCGTGGATAAGTGAGAGATAGAGAGGGAAAGATAAATTAATACAACCGCTGTATATTTTCGTATAAATTGAATGCGAAACTTTTGATGCTTTGATTTAATCCTAATTTAATGAATCTCCCATGATTTCCTCCTCTCCCCCAGTTAATTAGACCGTTATTAATTAGATGAATATGACAATTTTTCAGGTGGTAGCAGCCGAGGCAAACGTGGGAGTGACGGGATCATTTACCACAGAGTGAGTTAACATTATTTTATTACTATATGTAACAAGTTTATTTCTTTTTTTTAACAATATTATATCTACATTTACATACAGAAGTAAAGATACCCAAGTTTGTTTTGATTTTAAACTAACATATATTCAAATTTCTGAGTGTCAACTTCTTTAACATGCTTTAAATGTCTTAAACTTTCTCAGTTGTGCAACGCTATTTTGTTGTTATTTGGTTCTTAAGGTAATTATTTCTCAGTAATGTTTATACATGTCAAATGAAAGCCTGAAGCTTACTCTTAATTTTTAGTCATTAATAATTCCTTACTTATATAACATTTATTTCATAATTAAACTCAAATTATATTTTCAACAACTTTTAAATTATTTAAAACATGATATGATAAATAAATAATGAGTTTGACTTGTGAGATAATATTACATAGAATAAAATTCGAACACAAGATATCACAAAATTACCTTTACTTAATCAAACGCGTTTCAACGACAGAGTCGCCATCCTCAGTGATACATAAGATACAATAACTCAGTTATAGTTTAGTTATTGTAGCTCATGTAATTTTTGAGAAATCGTGTGTTCGAGTTTTATTCTATCTATTGTGATATGACATAACTTGATTTTATGAGACTATCTGAACAACGAGACTCATTCCCTTTATAATAATATAGTCATTACATTAGACAACGTTGCAATAATTTGTAGTAGTTCTGGATGAATCTAGGAAAGTATTCTTCGTGCATCGGCAGAGTTCATGCTTCTCTTGTAAACGGATTTAGACACCGATGTATGTACCGAGTTTCCCTGTTATCCATCCTCAGTTCATGTGGAAAAGGTATCCTTGAAACAGACATAGGACATAACACTCTATATTATTATTAAGTTAATAAATTTAATGTAATACAACACAAGTTTTCAAATTGCCTCTAATTACATTCTACAACAGACCTCCAAACTTTTGTTCGTGTCAAAGGACTTCCCCAAAATCAACTCCGAACTTCCCTGAAACCATGAAACGCTCATTGTCTCCATCCTTAACTGAACTCTCTTCAGACCATAACTCAAACACTACAAAACTTTACATCATGCATCATCATTCAATCTATTAAACAAAATATATAACCATGATTAAATAAAATACTTCCAATTAACAATTTAAAACATATTTAACTAAACATTATTTACTCCTATTTCTGTGTTTTGGTCTTTATATAAAGAAAACATAACATAAAAAATTTAAAGAAATAAAATGTATTTTTTCATCTCTCACACATTGAAGTTGGAAAACTTTTTATTTTAATTTGTTCAGCTTTGATCAAAAATTAAAAACCTAAAGACAATAAAACCTAGGAGTTTTTACATTGAACAAATTTATCTTAGCCTTTTACGTTTCTTAGCACTTTTATGTTTGTTAAATGTTGGACACAAACACTATAACTTTACTTTATAATTTCAGAACTCACATAAATTGAATTTCTCTTTGTAAATAAAAGATGCTACACAAATTAGAAGTAATTGGTTGGGTATATCATTTTCCTGAACTGTAGTTACGTAGCTGAGTAACTGATATGCCAAAATTAAGAACCATTATTAAGAGTAATTGCAATTCGCCAAAATGGAGACAGTTAACCATCAGAGTCAATACCATCCAAGATGTGGTAACAGCAATAGTTTTTTAAATGTCTTAAAATATGTTAATATCGTTGATTAACAAAATTGCAAAACCTGAATAAGTTTCTTATTTTCCAATGCAAATTATAAGTCATATTCAATTTCATTATTTGGTGTAAACATTATTCCTTTCGTCTTTATAAAGTTTGTCGGTCTCAAAATCTTAAATTTAAATTTTGTGGAGTTGAGATGATATTTTTATTTATCTAATTTTCACCACTTGTGGTTTACATATACATACTTTCAAGAAGCTGTTTAGTAGAATAAATTCGAATAATAACTTTTTTTTAAATTGAATAATATGACAATACTCATAAAATTATAATGAATAAGAATATTAACTGAAATAAATATTCAAGTCTTTTTTATTTTTATTTTGCCTGTTATTTAAAGCCAAAAAATCTCTCGATAATTGCCGTCTTGTATAACGCAATAAAATAAAGTTTCCAAGCGCTTTAATAACGACAGAACAGAACAAAAGTTGTTCAAGATAGACCTGATAGGAGAGGTGAAGGAGACTGATCGAACACAAAACTACATGAAAAAACATTCCCTCTGGATTACCAAGCCTGTACTCACTACAAGTAAGAGTTTTTCCACCTCTTAAAAATACTAGTTTTATAGTGCTTTCTAGAAGAATAAAAATCCTGACAAAATCGTATTATATGTTATATAAACTTGTAAAACAAAACAACTGTTCTTTTTACTAGAAGGTAGGATGTCAGACAGTCACTTTCTTTGTTTTCATTACTTTAATTGTGTATTGAAATATTTTAAAATCACGTACATATCTTTAAATATTGTTGAAAAATATGTTTTGCTGCTATTTTTCAAGGTGTTGATTTATCAACTTTTACAGAAGTTGATGTTTAATATTTTATTTGCCCAAACTGTCAAAATGTTACCCTTTTGAAATTTTGTTTTCTTGCGAAGTCAGTTGATTCAATAAAATGACCATACTTTTTGACAACAGAGTATAAAGATAAACTGCCTGTTTCGAGTAAATTCATGTTTACTTTTTAAATAATTAAGTGGTATTAATCACTTTACTTTGTAGAACATTAGGGATAGAAAGCAATGTATAGATGAAGTGAAGAATGAATATAGTAAATCACAAATGATGAGCCTTCCATAACAAGCCGAACCAATATCTTTGCATAGTTTAATTTAAATAAACAGGATAATCCGTGTTTAAACAATATACTGTCATAGTGCGTTTACTTTAATGTCTGAATGACATAAATTACCAAAGCATTTTGTGGCGTCTTGTAGATTGTACAATAATATTTCATTATAGAATATTTCATACTAAGTTAAGGTTACATGCTCTCATAACTGGTAAAGAGTGTTAGAATAAGTTAATACTCCCCACTCAATCTTAAGAATCTCAATCTTGTCGTCGTTGACGTACGTGAGCATGATAGTGGTCACAAAAAGTGATTTTCGACGTGCCGCCCCTCCACAAAAGTTAAAATATTAAAACGGAATTTAGAATAGAGGATTATAGTGTGCATACTACAATATAAAAAAAAAATTAATTAAAAATATCAAAATTACAGTAATTTTAATCAGTTTTTTTTTCATATCTCGTTTGTTATTCAACTTATTATACAGTAAATTGGATACAAATTACAGATTTCAACTGCATGTTATAGTACCAACTTCATAATATGTTATTGCATGTAACATGTAATAGTACTAACTCCACTTCTGTACGATGACAAATAGCGAAGTTATAGTCAGAAATGTAATTTCCAACTCTGACCTCCCAAGAAAATAGTGGAGTCACATTATGGTCTTTAGAGCTATAAAAACAAATTCCAGCATATTAAATCAGTTTATATTTACATTTTAATGAAACTGTGAGCTCGCCTCTCGTCGCTTAATCTGTTTATATATATATATATATATATATATATATATATATATATATATATATATATATATATATATATATATTACCATATTGCTCAGAACATTAACATGAAGTGAAAAGTAAAGATTCATCTCTTATCAAGTATTGGAAGAAAATATAGTTTGGTAATTGTAAATAACACCGAAAAAGAACATTAATACGATTATTTAACAAGATTAAGTATTTTAGTTTTAGTTTTTCATCATCTTATTGCATTTAAACAGATATGAGTAGCCCAGTGGTTACACAATCTGCTACATGCAGACTATATATAAATCTAGATCATCTTTTGAGTTATTTTATTTTATTTTTTTAATTAAGATGAAAAACGTGCACTCTAAAACCTGCTATAAGTAGTATATTTTCAGATACAACACTTGTTAAATTCACAATAAAATAATTACTCATACAATATCTGCTATCCATCTAAAATGACCATTTTGAATTTACATTTCCAAAACCTTCTGTCCTTATTTACATAATAACACTATTGGGCTCATTTGAAACAAAATGAAAAGTTTATTTAAATATAAGAAAGAAACTATGTATTATGAATCACTGATTGACTGCTCTGGCAAATTGTATAAAGTTTTTGGTTTATATTTTGTTTCTTTTAAGAATAAACATGTATGTGAGCTCATAAAAGAAAGAGAAAAGCTAAAGTTATATTTTTTATCCTAATTTCAATATAAATATAAATCTCATGACTAATATTATTTTTACTTGTATATGACCCTAACAGTGCCATAAGAGTAACCTATATTATAAAACACAAGAGTAGCCTTATTTTCTACTAATGGAAGATTTTTTCTTTGATTGTTTTAAGTCGCCGTTTTGTCATGTTTCAGTAAGTCTTTACAGGTTTTTCTCAGTTTACCAAAAACTTATATCATTGACGTAACGAATGTTACATCTGAGATACTTATATTTGGTCCTTACGTTTTTACTAAAGCAAGGTCCGACATGTTTAATTTCAGTTGTAACATGTTTTATTTTTCATCGTCATTTGGTTTAGAATCACAATTTACAGATTTTGACACAATTTATGGTATTTGTAATTTAACTATGAAAAGATATTGACAAATTATTTAATTTCTTAAATAACAGTGACTAAACCATCTAACTACTACAAATGGTACTAAAACTCATATTTGTGAAATATGCCTACTGCAAATAGTTTTCGTTGGATAACTTTCGAAAAGTTTTCTGGATATATTGTAATCTTTATAACCGAAATTGTTAGTATATTTTAAATTTTGAAATGAGTTATCGCCCCAAGCAGCTTTCTACGTGAAGTAAACCTATATGAATATATATATATATATATATATATATATATATATATATATATATATATATATATTACAGACTTTTGCCTTCCCTGTATAATATACTTTATATTGTACTTTATATTCTACATTGTAGAATACTACATTAGTTTTTCGTAGTAACATGTAATGTTCTATTTCTAACACCCAGTTTCATAACCTACCTTCAGTTACTGTATTACTGCAAATACATTATATATGATTGTTAGGAATCATTAGTGTGAATTTAATAAAGACAGAGTTCTATTACAAATCGAATATAGAGTTGTAAGTAAGATTGAAATGAAATACGCTAGTTATAAAAATAAATAAAAATAACTATGAACATTGTTAAGAAAAAATAGTGATAGGTCTGGCAGAAGATCCTAAAGCTGCCAAATGTAACAGCAAATAAATAAATAAAACTTTTGTAAAGGTTGAATTTAATTAATTATAAAAAACAATATTTAAAAAATGTTTAAAAAAGACGTGTTAGTAAATATCAAATAGTAAATAACAACTCATTAAATAAACTTATGTTAAACTCATTTTAAAGAATCGTGTTAATACAATTCAGCACTCATTCATTATTTTAACGTCACTTCAAACAGCAACACTTAAATGAATACGTAACACGCCGTTGTCTATCAACAAAATTTAAAAGAACGAACGACCTTGCTCGGAAATGGCGCCCAGTTAAGAATTTGAAAGTAACTTGAAGCCAATTCAAATGTTTCACTTTTATTACCAACAATATGAAGGCTGGTGGCCTCAATCGACAGCTCTCGAACTCGGTTTCTGCAACTCTCCGTCACGTTTATACAACAAGAGAGCATCTTGATCTTGTGACCTGTTGTTGCAAGTAGCGCGATGTATCAATGCTATGAGTCCTTGCTTAGTTAACATAATGTTGAGTTGTAATTATAACGTGAATAGAGTTTGTTGTATGATCATTGGCATTAATTATTTATTTAATAATTATGACCACTGACGAATGATTCATAGATGGACTAATTGTGTATTTGGATGGACATACATGGTACTAATTGCTTCTACTGAGATGAATCGGCTCAAATATATGCTTTTCTTCTTGTATTCAAGCATTTCTATAAAAGCGGTTGTTTCTTATACCGCGAGAATCATAAAAGATATAAACTTTTAGAAATGCTCGAACTTCTTACTTTTGAATTCTTCTTCATTTGTTAAAAACTATTTGATTTGAAAAACTGAAAATGATTTAGTTTTTATTAGAGTTTGACTTAGCCATTATAAAAAGAGAAACTATGAGCTAGTTGATAACTTAGCCAAACACAATTTAACATGTATTATTTTTTATTATTTATTAATACTACTACTTTTCTAGTAGTATTTATCGCTATATACATCGATATTTTTGGATTTGTAAATTAGTCCTGCGATTAACTCCGAAGGATACTCTTACATTCGCATAATTACTGCACTAGACCTCACGGTTTGGTCCACTTAAGCCTCTACTCTGCTTCTGTGCTTTGAAGTATTTACAATACAGCGGTGTTAATATGTGTGAAGCCTACGTTCATGTTTCAACGTTGTACGCATAATCACTACACTAGACCTCATGGTTTGGTCCACCTAAGCCTCTACTCTGCCTCTCTGCTTTGAAGTATTTACAATACAGCATTGTTAATATGTGTGAAGCCTACCTTTATGTTTCAACGTTGTACGCATAATCACTGCACTAGACCTCACGGTTTGGTCCACTTAAGCCTCTACTCTGCCTCTGTGTTTTGAAGTATTTACAATACAGCGGTGTTAATATGTGTGAAGCCTACGTTCATGTTTCAACGTTGTACGCATAATCACTGCACTAGACCTCATGGTTTGGTCCACTTAAGCCTCTACTCTGCCTCTCTGCTTTGAACTATTTTCAATACAGCGGTGTTAATATGTGTGAAGCCTACGTTCATGTTTCAACGTTGTACGCATAATCACTGCACTAGACCTCATGGTTTGGTCCACTTAAGCCTCTACTCTGCCTCTCTGCTTTGAAGTATTTACAATACAGCGGTGTTAATATGTGTGAAGCCTACCTTTATGTTTCAACGTTGTACGCATAATCACTGCACTAGACCTCACGGTTTGGTCCAGTTAAGCCTCTACTCTACCTCTTTGCTTTGAAGTATTTACAATAGAGCGGTGTTAATATGTGTGAAGCCTACGTTCATGTTTCGACGTTGTACGCATAATCACTGCACTAGACCTCATGGTTTGGTCCACTTAAGCCTCTACTCTGCCTCTCTGCTTTGAAGTATTTACAATACAGCGGTGTTAATATGTGTGAAGCCTACCTTTATGTTTCAACGTTGTACGCATAATCACTGCACTAGACCTCACGGTTTGGTCCACTTAAGCCTCTACTCTGCCTCTGTGCTTTGAAGTATTTACAATACAGCGGTGTTAATATGTGTAAAGCCTACGTTCATGTTTCAACGTTGTACGCATAATCACTACACTAGACCTCATGGTTTGGTCCACCTAAGCCTCTACTCTGCCTCTGTGCTTTGAAGTATTTACAATACAGCGGTGTTAATATGTGTGAAGCCTACGTTCATGTTTCAACGTTGTACGCATAATCACTGCACTAGACCTCATGGTTTGGTCCACTTAAGCCTCTACTCTGCCTCTCTGCTTTGAAGTATTTACAATACAGCGGTGTTAATATGTGTGAAGCCTACGTTCATGTTTCAACGTTGTACGCATAATCACTGCACTAGACCTCATGGTTTGGTCCACTTAAGCCTCTACTCTGCCTCTCTGCTTTGAAGTATTTACAATACAGCGGTGTTAATATGTGTGAAGCCTACCTTTATGTTTCAACGTTGTACGCATAATCACTGCACTAGACCTCATGGTTTGGTCCACTTAAGCCTCTACTCTGCCTCTCTGCTTTGAAGTATTTACAATACAGCGGTGTTAATATGTGTGAAGCATACCTTTATGTTTCAACGTTGTACGCATAATCACTGCACTAGACCTCACGGTTTGGTCCAGTTAAGCCTCTACTCTACCTCTTTGCTTTGAAGTATTTACAATACAGCGGTGTTAATATGTGTGAAGCCTACGTTCATGTTTCGACGTTGTACGCATAATCACTGCACTAGACCTCATGGTTTGGTCCATCTAAGCCTCTACTCTACTTCTTTGCTTTGAAGTATTTACAATACAGCGGTGTTAATATGTGTGAAGCCTACGTTCATGTTTCAACGTTGTACGCATAATCACTGCACTAGACCTCACGGTTTGGTCCACTTAAGCCTCTACTCTGCCTCTCTGCTTTGAAGTATTTACAATACAGCGGTGTTAATATGTGTGAAGCCTACCTTTATGTTTCAACGTTGTACGCATAATCACTGCACTAGACCTCACGGTTTGGTCCACTTAAGCCTCTACTCTGCCTCTTTGCTTTGAAGTATTTACAATACAGCGGTGTTAATATGTGTGAAGCCTACGTTCATGTTTCAACGTTGTACGCATAATCACTGCACTAGACCTCATGGTTTGGTCCACTTAAGCCTCTACTCTGCCTCTCTGCTTTGAAGTATTTACAATACAGCGGTGTTAATATGTGTGAAGCCTACCTTTATGTTTCAACGTTGTACGCATAATCACTGCACTAGACCTCATGGTTTGGTCCACTTAAGCCTCTACTCTGCCTCTCTGCTTTGAAGTATTTACAATACAGCGGTGTTAATATGTGTGAAGCCTACCTTTATGTTTCAACGTTGTACGCATAATCACTGCACTAGACCTCACGGTTTGGTCCAGTTAAGCCTCTACTCTACCTCTTTGCTTTGAAGTATTTACAATACAGCGGTGTTAATATGTGTGAAGCCTACGTTCATGTTTCGACGTTGTACGCATAATCACTACACTAGACCTCATGGTTTGGTCCATCTAAGCCTCTACTCTACTTCTTTGCTTTGAAGTATTTACAATACAGCGGTGTTAATATGTGTGAAGCCTACGTTCATGTTTCAACGTTGTACGCATAATCACTGCACTAGACCTCACGGTTTGGTCCACTTAAGCCTCTACTCTGCCTCTCTGCTTTGAAGTATTTACAATACAGCGGTGTTAATATGTGTGAAGCCTACCTTTATGTTTCAACGTTGTACGCATAATCACTGCACTAGACCTCACGGTTTGGTCCACTTAAGCCTCTACTCTGCCTCTTTGCTTTGAAGTATTTACAATACAGCGGTGTTAATATGTGTGAAGCCTACGTTCATGTTTCAACGTTGTACGCATAATCACTGCACTAGACCTCATGGTTTGGTCCACCTAAGCCTCTACTCTGCCTCTTTGCTTTGAAGTATTTACAATACAGCGGTGTTAATATGTGTGAAGCCTACCTTAATGTTTCAACGTTGTACGCATAATCACTGCACTAAACCTCATGGTTTGGTCCACCTAAGCCTCTACTCTGCCTCTTTGCTTTGAAGTATTTACAATACAGCGGTGTTAATATGTGTGAAGCCTACGTTCATGTTTCGACGTTGTACGCATAATCACTGCACTAGACCTCATGGTTTGGTCCACTTAAGCCTCTACTCTGCCTCTCTGCTTTGAAGTATTTACAATACAGCGGTGTTAATATGTGTGAAGCCTACCTTTATGTTTCAACGTTGTACGCATAATCACTGCACTAGACCTCACGGTTTGGTCCACTTAAGCCTCTACTCTGCCTCTTTGCTTTGAAGTATTTACAATACAGCGGTGTTAATATGTGTGAAGCCTACGTTCATGTTTCAACGTTGTACGCATAATCACTGCACTAGACCTCATGGTTTGGTCCACTTAAGCCTCTACTCTGCCTCTCTGCTTTGAAGTATTTACAATACAGCGGTGTTAATATGTGTGAAGCCTACCTTTATGTTTCAACGTTGTACGCATAATCACTGCACTAGACCTCATGGTTTGGTCCACTTAAGCCTCTACTCTGCCTCTCTGCTTTGAAGTATTTACAATACAGCGGTGTTAATATGTGTGAAGCCTACCTTTATGTTTCAACGTTGTACGCATAATCACTGCACAAGACCTCACGGTTTGGTCCAGTTAAGCCTCTACTCTACCTCTTTGCTTTGAAGTATTTACAATACAGCGGTGTTAATATGTGTGAAGCCTACGTTCATGTTTCGACGTTGTACGCATAATCACTGCACTAGACCTCATGGTTTGGTCCATCTAAGCCTCTACTCTACTTCTTTGCTTTGAAGTATTTACAATACAGCGGTGTTAATATGTGTGAAGCCTACCTTTATGTTTCAACGTTGTACGCATAATCACTGCACTAGACCTCACGGTTTGGTCCAGTTAAGCCTCTACTCTACCTCTTTGCTTTGAAGTATTTACAATAGAGCGGTGTTAATATGTGTGAAGCCTACGTTCATGTTTCGACGTTGTACGCATAATCACTGCACTAGACCTCATGGTTTGGTCCACTTAAGCCTCTACTCTGCCTCTCTGCTTTGAAGTATTTACAATACAGCGGTGTTAATATGTGTGAAGCCTACCTTTATGTTTCAACGTTGTACGCATAATCACTGCACTAGACCTCACGGTTTGGTCCACTTAAGCCTCTACTCTGCCTCTGTGCTTTGAAGTATTTACAATACAGCGGTGTTAATATGTGTAAAGCCTACGTTCATGTTTCAACGTTGTACGCATAATCACTACACTAGACCTCATGGTTTGGTCCACCTAAGCCTCTACTCTGCCTCTGTGCTTTGAAGTATTTACAATACAGCGGTGTTAATATGTGTGAAGCCTACGTTCATGTTTCAACGTTGTACGCATAATCAC
The DNA here is from genome assembly GCA_963513935.1 of Aphrophora alni. Taxonomy (NCBI): domain Eukaryota; kingdom Metazoa; phylum Arthropoda; class Insecta; order Hemiptera; family Aphrophoridae; genus Aphrophora; species Aphrophora alni. The sequence goes on from OY740770.1 coordinate 92,352,222, forward strand.
TGCACTAGACCTCATGGTTTGGTCCACTTAAGCCTCTACTCTGCCTCTCTGCTTTGAAGTATTTACAATACAGCGGTGTTAATATGTGTGAAGCCTACGTTCATGTTTCAACGTTGTACGCATAATCACTGCACTAGACCTCATGGTTTGGTCCACTTAAGCCTCTACTCTGCCTCTCTGCTTTGAAGTATTTACAATACAGCGGTGTTAATATGTGTGAAGCCTACCTTTATGTTTCAACGTTGTACGCATAATCACTGCACTAGACCTCATGGTTTGGTCCACTTAAGCCTCTACTCTGCCTCTCTGCTTTGAAGTATTTACAATACAGCGGTGTTAATATGTGTGAAGCCTACCTTTATGTTTCAACGTTGTACGCATAATCACTGCACTAGACCTCACGGTTTGGTCCAGTTAAGCCTCTACTCTACCTCTTTGCTTTGAAGTATTTACAATACAGCGGTGTTAATATGTGTGAAGCCTACGTTCATGTTTCGACGTTGTACGCATAATCACTGCACTAGACCTCATGGTTTGGTCCATCTAAGCCTCTACTCTACTTCTTTGCTTTGAAGTATTTACAATACAGCGGTGTTAATATGTGTGAAGCCTACGTTCATGTTTCAACGTTGTACGCATAATCACTGCACTAGACCTCACGGTTTGGTCCACTTAAGCCTCTACTCTGCCTCTCTGCTTTGAAGTATTTACAATACAGCGGTGTTAATATGTGTGAAGCCTACCTTTATGTTTCAACGTTGTACGCATAATCACTGCACTAGACCTCACGGTTTGGTCCACTTAAGCCTCTACTCTGCCTCTTTGCTTTGAAGTATTTACAATACAGCGGTGTTAATATGTGTGAAGCCTACGTTCATGTTTCAACGTTGTACGCATAATCACTGCACTAGACCTCATGGTTTGGTCCACTTAAGCCTCTACTCTGCCTCTCTGCTTTGAAGTATTTACAATACAGCGGTGTTAATATGTGTGAAGCCTACCTTTATGTTTCAACGTTGTACGCATAATCACTGCACTAGACCTCATGGTTTGGTCCACTTAAGCCTCTACTCTGCCTCTCTGCTTTGAAGTATTTACAATACAGCGGTGTTAATATGTGTGAAGCCTACCTTTATGTTTCAACGTTGTACGCATAATCACTGCACTAGACCTCACGGTTTGGTCCAGTTAAGCCTCTACTCTACCTCTTTGCTTTGAAGTATTTACAATACAGCGGTGTTAATATGTGTGAAGCCTACGTTCATGTTTCGACGTTGTACGCATAATCACTGCACTAGACCTCATGGTTTGGTCCATCTAAGCCTCTACTCTACTTCTTTGCTTTGAAGTATTTACAATACAGCGGTGTTAATATGTGTGAAGCCTACGTTCATGTTTCAACGTTGTACGCATAATCACTGCACTAGACCTCACGGTTTGGTCCACTTAAGCCTCTACTCTGCCTCTCTGCTTTGAAGTATTTACAATACAGCGGTGTTAATATGTGTGAAGCCTACCTTTATGTTTCAACGTTGTACGCATAATCACTGCACTAGACCTCACGGTTTGGTCCACTTAAGCCTCTACTCTGCCTCTTTGCTTTGAAGTATTTACAATACAGCGGTGTTAATATGTGTGAAGCCTACGTTCATGTTTCAACGTTGTACGCATAATCACTGCACTAGACCTCATGGTTTGGTCCACCTAAGCCTCTACTCTGCCTCTTTGCTTTGAAGTATTTACAATACAGCGGTGTTAATATGTGTGAAGCCTACGTTCATGTTTCGACGTTGTACGCATAATCACTGCACTAGACCTCATGGTTTGGTCCACTTAAGCCTCTACTCTGCCTCTCTGCTTTGAAGTATTTACAATACAGCGGTGTTAATATGTGTGAAGCCTACGTTCATGTTGCAACGTTGTACGCATAATCACTGCACTAGACCTCATGGTTTGGTCCACCTAAGCCTCTACTCTGCCTCTTTGCTTTGAAGTATTTACAATACAGCGGTGTTAATATGTGTGAAGCCTACCTTTATTTTTCAACGTTGTACGCATAATCACTGCACTAAACCTCATGGTTTGGTCCACCTAAGCCTCTACTCTGCCTCTTTGCTTTGAAGTATTTACAATACAGCGGTGTTAATATGTGTGAATCCTACGTTCATGTTTCAACGTTGTAGGCAAAAACACTGCACTAGACCTCATGGTTTGTCCACCTAAGCCTCTACTCTGCCTCTCTGCTTTGAAGTATTTACACTAAAGCGGTGTTAATATGTGTGAAGCCTACGTTCATGTTTCAACGTTGTACGCATAATCACTGCACTAGACCTCACGGTTTGGTCCACTTAAGCCTCTACTCTGCCTCTCTGCTTTGAAGTATTTACAATACAGCGGTGTTAATATGTGTGAAGCCTACCTTTATGTTTCAACGTTGTACGCATAATCACTGCACTAGACCTCACGGTTTGGTCCACTTAAGCCTCTACTCTGCCTCTTTGCTTTGAATTATTTACAATACAGCGGTGTTAATATGTGTGAAGCCTACGTTCATGTTTCAACGTTGTACGCATAATCACTGCACTAGACCTCACGGTTTGGTCCACTTAAGCCTCTACTCTGCCTCTGTGCTTTGAAGTATTTACAATACAGCGGTGGTAATATGTGTGAAGCCTACGTTCATGTTTCAACGTTTTACCCATAATCACTGCACTAGACCTCACGGTTTGGTCCACTTAAGCCTCTACTCTGCCTCTGTGCTTTGAAGTATTTACAATACAGCGGTGTTAATATGTGTGAAGCCTACGTTCATGTTTCAACGTTGTACGCATAATCACTACACTAGACCTTATGGTTTGGTCCACCTAAGCCTCTACTCTGCCTCTGTGCTTTGAAGTATTTACAATACAGCGGTGTTAATATGTGTGAAGCCTACGTTCATGTTTCAACGTTGTACGCATAATCACTGCACTAGACCTCATGGTTTGGTCCACTTAAGCCTCTACTCTGCCTCTCTGCTTTGAAGTATTTACAATACAGCGGTGTTAATATGTGTGAAGCCTACGTTCATGTTTCAACGTTGTACGCATATTCACTGCACTAGACCTCATGGTTTGGTCCACCTAAGCCTCTACTCTGCCTCTTTGCTTTGAAGTATTTACAATACAGCGGTGTTAATATGTGTGAAGGCTACCTTAATGTTTCAACGTTGTACGCATAATCACTGCACTAAACCTCATGGTTTGGTCCACTTAAGCCTCTACTCTGCCTCTTTGCTTTGAAGTATTACAATACAGCGGTGTTAATATGTGTGTAGGCTACCTTAATGTTTCAACGTTGTGCGCATAATCGCTGCACTAGACCTCATGGTTTGGTCCACTTAAGCCTCTACTCTGCCTCTCTGCTTTGAAGTATTTACAATACAGCTATGTTAATATGTGTGAAGGCTACCTTAATGTTTCAACGTTGTACGCATAATCACTGCACTAAACCTCATGGTTTGGTCCACCTAAGCCTCTACTCTGCCTCTTTGCTTTGAAGTATTTACAATACAGCGGTGTTAATATGTGTGAAGCCTACGTTCATGTTTCGACGTTGTACGCATAATCACTGCACTAGACCTTATGGTTTGGTCAACTTAAGCCTCTACTCTGCCTCTCTGCTTTGAAGTATTTACAATACAGCGGTGTTAATATGTGTGAAGCCTACGTTCATGTTTCAACGTTGTACGCATAATCACTGCACTAGACCTCATGGTTTGGTCCACCTAAGCCTCTACTCTGCCTCTTTGCTTTGAAGTATTTACAATACAGCGGTGTTAATATGTGTGAAGCCTACCTTTATGTTTCAACGTTGTACGCATAATCACTGCACTAAACCTCATGGTTTGGTCCACCTAAGCCTCTACTCTGCCTCTCTGCTTTGAAGTATTTACAATACAGCGGTGTTAATATGTGTGAATCCTACGTTCATGTTTCAACGTTGTACGCAAAAACACTGCACTAGACCTCATGGTTTGGTCCACCTAAGCCTCTACTCTGCCTCTCTGCTTTGAAGTATTTACACTAAAGCGGTGTTAATATGTGTGAAGCCTACGTTCATGTTTCAACGTTGTACGCAAAAACACTGCACTAGACCTCATGGTTTGGTCCACCTAAGCCTCTACTCTGCCTCTTTGCTTTGAAGTATTTACAATACAGCGGTGTTAATATGTGTGAAGCCTACGTTCATGTTTCAACGTTGTACGCATAATCACTGCACTAGACCTCATTGTTTGATCCTCTTAGGACTCTACTCTACCTCTTTGCTTCGAAGTATTTACAATACAGCGTTGTTTAATATGTGAAGCCTACGTTAATGCTTCACCGTTGTAGATGTATCACTTCATTCAACCCAAAGTCCTCATAACAAGGGTCTAAACGAGTTTCTCTTGTACCCTTGGCTCTTCAGCGTAAATCGTAACTGATTTAAATTGAGCTATTGATAACGAAGGTCGTTATTTTTTTTTTTTGTGTGTGTGTTTTTCCAATTACCCTATTCAAGAATAGTAATATTTCGTAGCTTGCAATTCTACATACGGGTATAAGTCATTAATCTTCGCACTAAAATTTAAGCGAATTCGGTAATGGATATTTTAAGAAATTACATATTTTATTATACCCTCATGGCCAATTTATTTTGTTGTTTTCCGTAACTAACGAACTGGTATTTTTGGAAAGATGGCAATTACTATATTTTGTTTGTTTCTTTAGAGGCTCCATTTGAGCAAAATTTAATCGAAATTATTAGAGCCAATTATTGATATTTTAATTATTAAAAAATGTTAATTTCCCGAGATATGACCCACATACTACATTATGAATTCGGTTCGCTCTTTTGGGATGTAGAACATTTCACGTAAGACAGACAGACAGAGGACTCAGGGGAGATATGTCCACCAAAAGCTTGATACTGACTTTGACAACATGTGAGTAATAACGTGATATCTAGCAACGAAGTTTTAGCATTATCTCTAATGAATTCCATAAAATATGGAATGTAATAACAATGTCCTAATGTTTAAAAATGTACTAAGCTCTTCTAAATTAAAATTAGAAATTTGATTCTCGTTTATTTAATTCCAGTGATTATAAATACCTTTTTTTTTTCTCTTTCTTTATTTTCTCAATTCAAGAAAATTGTCCTCATAAATTGATTAAAATAAATGTAAATTGTGGGTATTTTTTAAAGCCACTGTTATGAATAGGTACAAATTTATGGGTTTTCTATTAGAATCTTTGTAGAGAGATTCCGGGAGTTTTATAAAACCTATACACTTTTATAAGAGATCTAAATTCTTACCTTTTTATCCTCTTTCAATTGTAAAAAAAATAAGATTTTATTTAGAAAACAAAAATAATTTAGTTTTATTATTTATTAGATCTGGTTTGAGCGATTATAGATTGAGGAACTATGCGCTGATCGATAACTTAGCTTTGGCAGATTAATATATTCTATTTTTTTATATTTGCTGAAAATACTTCTTACAAAAGTTAAACAATACCTATAATTTACCCTTCTTTCATCATTTAATTTATGCTGACAATATTATAATATTTTGACTTAAAACGAATTTATAATCATTAAACTTGAATATACGAGGATAACAATTCTAATTTTAATTATTGTTGTTAATAAAACATTAGTTAAACAACATTGTTGTTCATACTTTCTTGATAAATGTACAGAGGACGGTAGTACTTCATTATTGAATATTAATTTCTCACATATACGTAGTATAGAATAAGTTATGTAATAAGTCCAAAAAATAGATTCCGTGTTTGTCTGTCTCTGTCTAGTGTGGAATTGATCTTCAGTCCCGGCTACTAGTTCTATATATACGCTGACGACTCTCGTTTAGACCCTTATATATACATATAAATATATTTTATAAGGGTTCATTTCTTCCTTTTTGGTTGATAAATACAGAACTGACATTTTTGGTGACGATTAGTTTTGATTTATTTTTATTCAGTTTTGGAGATAAGTGAGTGAAAATTTGTGTAATGGTATTGCACCATGTATTGTTTTGTAGTTTCCTTTAAATCGTAATATAACATTCATGCAACTTGTATACATTCAACATTGTGTTAGAGTAAAATATATAAACATAAATGGTGAGAATCAGGCAGTCGTAAAGACATAATATAATTTGAACTGTTTTTTAGTCATTCCCGCTGGAAATTTTTATCTCACTAAAAATTAAAAAATTTATCGCTTACTACATATTTTTCGTGTTCATTGAAATGAAACTTGTTCACCTTTTCAAGTTTCATAAGACTATACTAATTACAAATAAATTATTGTTACAAAACAGTTACACTTTCATAACGTGTGCATCAATCAATGAATTGCAGTAAAATAGAGAGTGGAAACTAACGAGATGCGACCTCTAGAAACTTTATTCATATTTAGCTAGGTTCTATTTAAATAAGAAAACATTTAGATTAATCATAAAACCTTTTCTACATTTAGTTAAACATCGTTTAATTGTCAAATATATATTTTTTAAATACCATAAATGATATAACAAGAGACTGCGTGTTAAGATAGTCACAAGTTATAGTCCCCCTTCTCACGGACACCATTACTAAGATGTAACCAAGACATAGTGATGCGTGTTAAGCTAAGTAAGACAAATACTGCAACTGATGTAAGCCACTATCACGGCAAGTCTTGTCTAACAAAGGCATTATATTAAACAAAAGTTAATTTTTGTGTCGGCAATTTAGAAAATAATTACAATCTTTACTCACCCTTTCTTAGTTCTAGTTAACAATTTTTATATGGTCACTTAAACGTAATGAGCAAAACTGGTGAAATATTTGCAATCAATAATTAATTATTCACTCCGATTTTCACGACCAAAAAAACACAGCAACATGAGGACGTCTCAATGACTAAGTCATCATCTGCAGTTTCTTTTGCGCAATTTTACAATGTTTGTGCACTAGTAAAAACTAAAAATAATGGTCGTTCAAACTTTTTATTATTGATTGGCATTTATGTGTTTACAATTAAAACTTAAGTAGGCCTTATATATTTGTTATGGTATATTAATATATAAATGTTTTGGTATATATTGGTGTACATATAAAATGTTAAAATGTTGAAGTGCTACTTGGTATATTTTCAAATCAGACCTTTTTAAATACATATCCATAAATAATCGAGAATGTTTCACAATTATTCAAATTTACTGATGTCTAATCCATCTAGAGCCTAAAGTGCTAAAGTTATTTAAATGTAATTTTGGATATTCAATTGCTTTTTTGGTAGTTTTTTTGTAATATGAAGGACGGTGTTTTTTTAATTTTTTTTTTTTAATTAGACCGAGGAAGGGTTAATGCAGGGGTAAATATATCAGTTGTATCTTAATTTCCGCAGTCATAGCTAAAGACAGGACCGCTGAAAGGTTTCAAAATATTTTAGTATTATCTCTCACAAAATGTGTGGCTGTACACTACAAATACCAAAAAATCATGTTGAGTTTAATATTTAAACAAATATTTCATCATATTAACCAATTGTGAACGGTTTCATTGTGAATACATACCTTAACGTTGAAAATGTATAACAAATTACTGTACTTGACGCGAACAACACTTGTAGAAATTTCCATCAATAAATGAAAGAAACTCGCAATATTCCCTCGATCGCACATTTTACTATGAAAAATGTGTTGGTCGTTATCATTCTATAAGTTTATTTTAGAGAAAGATACTTTCAATTTAATTGAAACGACCTTTTATTGATAATATAATTTCCTCTTTTTTCAAATTTATTTAGTCATAATTAAAATATACGCAAACTCTATAAATTCTATACTGTTCGATAAAAAGATAAAAATCCCTAAATTCAATTGGTTTAACCTATATAAATTCACAATTTTGAACCTGAATTTTAGTTTTATGTAAGTTAAAAAAATTGTTCAATTTAAAACTTTTTTTGCTGCTTTCTTTAGACCATTTACTGTTTATATTGATTACCCTAATACATTGATGGACTTATGCACTTTTTGTATACACCTTTTTAGTTCCCAGTTTCTAGTAATTATGGCGCACACTTTACAATAATTAATCTTTATACGTTTTTATTTAGAAAGTCAGTAACCATTTCCATTTCCATGAATTAGGCCTAAATCTTTGAAAAAATCGATAGATGTCTGAAGAACAGTTTGTTTCGAATTTTTCATCGTCTCTAAAGCTAAACAGCTGAATCTATTTGTTTACCGCTTTCATAAAATCTATCTTCAGTTGTAAATGTGTACTAATACCCTAATTTTGTAAATTGTTTACTTGGGTTTAAAAAATGTTTGCTGATTTTTTCATAGCTGTGATTGGTATTGTTTTGAATATTTAAGTGTACTCTTTTTGAATGGTTTTATTGTTGTTCTATTTGAAATTTTAAAATATTGGCTGTTCAGTTTAAAAAAATACAAATAAATTTTCGTCTTAAATTTTGACTAAAATGTTAAATTCATTAACTTTTGTAATGATTTTAATGCAAATCAGTTTTTTTTAATACTGAATGCCAATTTATCATTAGCTTTTCTGATGTTAAAATAATTTTTTTAAATCTAACCCCAATAAAATTCAATTTTTATATTCCTTTTTTTTATGACACTCATCCCTACCACGTTTCGGAGAAGCAAAATTAGTTCATAATTTTAAAAAAATTAATGTTCTCATCAATAATTCATGAATGACACTTATTTATTTTTTTCCCTTTTAATAAGAAAGAAGTTAACTTTGTATTTTATTGAGTACTCTGACGGGGCAATCTCTAAGCTCCAAGTTGGATCTATATCTTTCTTCCTTCAGTCTTAGGTTAGATTTCACTCTTTCATGTTTCCTTTCAGGCATCTCTTGATCAACCCTTGTTCCCTTCCGACCCTAACACTATTAGACTAGGAGTCTTTATTTAAGGTTCTTTTCTTCCTTTGTTATAAGGCGATGATGACCTGGAGGTTTTTCGTTTTTGAACAACAATAGAAATGAGTTGATCGCTTTCGAACTGAGTAGGAAATGAAGTTAACTTGAGCAAAGATACTCAGCATGGATGGTGATTATTTGTAATTTAATCAGTAAATTGTTCCAATAATCATTCTTGAATTACACTTTTAACTTGTTAATTTTAAAATGGTGTATCTATTATTTTTTTCTGTAGTAAGCCTACAAATTGATAAAATACAAATGCAAGTTGTGTATTAATGTAATCATTTTTATTAATGGAATATAATTACTTTGTTTTTAAAATCAAAGTGTTGTGGTGCGATAAAATTAGCATTTTTAATAGTTGTCAACTTTTTAGGCTACATTTAGACCTTTTTTTAGAATGTTGTCTGTCTGACTGAATAATATATCTGTGGCACTTATATGTCACACTTTGACATATATTACATGTCAATTGACTAACATTTTAAAATTTGATTCGAAGTGATACTTGCATAGAATGAAATAAACCAAATAATGTAAACTTCGGGAGTAAACAATTTAAAGTGGTTATCACGAATTATGTCATTGACTCCAAGTTTTAAAGTTAGTATCGTGTGGGAAAGTTATTTTACGGAATAACTAGACTTTGCATAAAGTTCTTCAAAAGTTGTGATGAAAGTAGTTGGAGGATAAAAGAGATTTTATCTCATTTACTATGAACGAGTGATATAATTATTCAAAATGTATAAAAATTTTAATATATATATATATATATATATATAAAACACGGAAATATCAAAATCGAAAACTATGGTTACGTCATCAATTCGATTCTATCCTGTCAAATGAAAAATCATATTTGGTGCAGTTAATTTGGAGCATCTGTCACAATTCCAGTACTTCGTGTTAGGCATAACTTACAAAGATGACAGACATAAATTAGGTACAATTTGTTGACATACATGTAATAAAAAGGAAGGACTATTATTGTTCTGAGAATGCCAAACACAAGGATTTCGAAACAACGATCACTTATAAATATCTCGGGTTAAGAAGCTTGGGAAGACCCATGTCAATACGGTTAAGTCAAGCAACACGCCTAATTATTAATAAAAATGACAATGACATAAATATGTTTTATAAAACTAAATGTGTTTATTTATTTCTATTATTAACATTCAATATGACATTGGTGGGTATATAAATATCCTGGAGTTGCCACAATTTAAAAAAAAAAATCAATAACTTGGAAAGGCTTTACTTATTACTTAATGACAGAATGTAATGAAACTCAAAATATATATTTTTTGCAACCAAGTATATATATACAAGTATTTACGCCGAATAGAAAAGTTGTGTAAATAATATTTAGACCTATTGGTGATTAAAAAGAAACTGCAAATAAAAATGTTTGAAATTTTCAAAAATGAAAGTATGCACAACTTTGAAGGCTATACCATACTGCATTGTAATGTTTAATATTGCAATATGGTGCTGTAATTTATAGCTCCCCGTGTCATGTACATCATTACGGCAGTATATTTTTGACATGAAGCGACGTTAGCAAGACAAATATTACTGTTGACTGTTCTTCTCTTTTAGCGGTTATTCTTGGTCAGGTTTCAATGGATATTTTAAAGTGATGTCACACCACATGGCTTTCCAATTGCTTACTTATCCCATATTTGAAGTTTGAAAAAAAAATTCACGTCCACTGAAATGAGAGTCAGAGAGAGAGAGAGAGAGAGAGAGAGAGAGAGAGAGAGAGAGAGAGAGAGAGAGAGAGAGAGAGAGAGAGAGAGAGAGAGAGAGAGAGAGAGAGAGAGAGAGAGGGGGGAGGGGGGAGGGGGAGAGAGAGGGGAGAGAGAGGGGAGAGGGGAGAGAGAGAAAAGCGAGAGAGAGAGAGAGAGAGAGAGAGAATTACCTGAAACAATGTAGATCCAGCGGTATTGTTATAATCCAGTGTATTGGGCCACTGACTACCCAAATAATTGGTCGCCATCTCTCCAAAAAGTTTGATTTGTGAATTTATAGTAAAAATTACAAACAAAAACAAGATAAAATCATTTTATAAAAGAAGTAATTTCTAAAAATCGGCTCTTCGATTTCAATCAAATTTTGGTGAAAAGTGAAGAGTAATTAATCCAGTGTGCAAACTTTCTATAGAAAATTACATTAAAAGTAATTTGATTTTCACTATTTAACTGTTAACTACCAAACTGACATTCTTGGCAATTTATAGTTTTGTTTGGTTAGTATTTCAGTTGTGAATGGATGTCTGAGAAAGGGGATTGAGTGTTTCTGCGTCGTTTATTTTGAGGAACATTCATGAACGAGGGACTCACTTAAACTGTCAAGAAAACAATTTTAATTCCATTCTTCGCAAAATGGACCCATTGGAGTACAGAAGGTTACGAGAACTGCATCAAAAGCAATTATGTCTTGTTTTAAAGAGAGAAAACTTTTATCCTCCAGATTCCCTGACCTCTTTACTCTAAACGTTTTCTTATGAAGAATACCTGAGAGTTCTCATGACATTTACACCAGAAATGAACTGAAATTAATTACCTCGCATTTAACTGAAGCATTCCTCTTATAAATGTTACAGTGCAGCCTAATATATCTGCAAAAAACAATATTATGGATTACCTTCTTTTATAACCAAATACGTATACAACTTTTATACAAATTTTAACTAACTTACGTTCAGATGTGCTAAAAACTTGAAATTAACCAAAAACTTTTACCTTTTAACCTGTAACCGGGAATATCGCAAAAAGTTAAAATTTTTAATTGTTAACACTGAAAGAAAATCAAAATGTCGGACGTAGCTTTAAAGTCGGCGTAGACTTGTTTTGAAGATCTATTGTGGATAAACGGTAATACCTATCAAAAAACGGATAGCACCACCAGCTACGGATTTGTGAGATATCTGCAATTTTATGATTCTATTACTTTTTCGTATCTGCATCGGTTATACCTCAAATAGAGCTAGATTTTTGATTTTAGATAAATTTTAAACATTATCCACAAATTGGCAGATGGATGTGTCAAAAAATGTGGAGAAATTATTAAGTTTTCATCTTCAACGCTGTTCCAATGACTCTGTCAAAACCTACCGAACCAAGCGATTTAACAATGTACAGTAGTGGTGTAATTCAAAATTAGATAAGATAGCGGTCAAATTTGGTGATAGCGATTTTTTTTTTTTAATTAAGTCCCAAATATTTATTCGATATCTATAAAGATGAACAACAAAATTATAATAAACTTTCACTATACATACATTCTACACATTTATTTTTAGAAAGTTCTGAAACGAAAACAAATACATTTTCTAATTGAGTATAACATCTCACAAAAGCGGAAATCCGTGTTATAACACCACCTAAAACAGTAAAATAACGTAGCACAAATATCCACACAATTAAAATATATTGGGGGAAAAGATATCCAAGAAGAGACTCCTTACATTAGCTGTAGTATTTGTCTTGCTTAGCTTAACGCGTATCAGTACGTTTTAATTATGTGGTGGTAATGGCGTCCATAAATGGGAGTGATTACTATTACGAAGGGTACTTTATCCTAACACACCGTAGTGCAACGTTCTGTTAAATATAACACAATATTATACTACCATCTTTAGAAAATTTTGTAAATTGTTATAATTTAACCACCACAATTAACACAACTTTAAAAATCTACCTTTCATGCTTTGACAAATATTTTGGAACATGTTTCTTTGTGTATTAATTTCTTTAACCTGGATATCTTACGTAATTTTTCAAAAACTTCTTTGGTCCATCCATTTCTTGAGAATTGTTTCGCCAAAACATTTATGGACTAATGTTGATTGAGGGCTCTCCATAAAAGAGGGGAGTGAGGTACTTCGTTAATAGTAAATGTCAAATGAATTAAACGTTGTTGTAAATGTGGAACAACTTCATTCATTAAAATTTCGAAATACTTGCACTGTTCCATAAAAAATAATTGATCCTATCAGAACTCGAAATACCTCTCTGAACAAAATGGTTATTGTCCCAATAAAAACAGTTATGTCGGTTATATGATCTAATAGTTAAAAAATACCCTCATTGTAATATATTTTCATTGACATGGCAATGTAGTAATACCACATAGTAGCCTATAATCTTTTTTTTTCGAATCTAAAAGTATTGGAAAGTTTCAGTACTGATTTCCAATACTCTTTTAACATCCATTTTCTTCTTTCGATATTTAAATTATTTGCATTAAGGTTCTCTGGAAAGAAAAACAGGTTGTAGTATATTTCGAGTAGCCTATATGTATATAAAGTATACTATAAAAAAACCTTTTTTTTGTAAAATCTATGAAAAATAAATACATTATAAATAAATATAAATTGAAAAACATAATATTGTAAAAAATTTTTTTTAAATAAATATAAATTAAAAACATAATATTGTAAATATTATTTAAAAAAATAAATAATCTAAAACTTATAAATATGTTATTATATTTATTATACATAAATATTTCTTGCCATTTTCCATAATAAACTCAGATATTTTCATTAGAAACAAAAAAAAATCTAAATAGGGCCTACAGAAGTTGGAATCGGGAATATACATATTTATTTACTGAAAATAAAATACCTTTTGATATTAATTAAACCAAATATAAAGACGAGTATTTTGAGTTCATGTACAACTCAATAAGTTTCTTAAATTTTCTGAATATAGGTTCGTACACTTTCTTTACGTCGCCCAACTTGGTATTGTTAAAATGCACGTCATTTCACCACGTCTTAGAACTGCCATTTTAGAATTATTTATAATGAGTCCACAAAGTAAAGCACTTTTCACAGAAACTGTACCTCTATGAAGAATCAACAAGTCCATTTATGATTCTCTCTGTGTGTCTTAATTAATTGGTGTATAATAATTAGTGTCAATGATCATACAAAACTCATATCAATGTTGTCATTGCCGACTTTGTTCACCGATCAATCATGTTCACACCTAAGCAAGCACGCCTCGTCAAGGATATTTCACATTGTTTTCCTCGTCTTACTTTAACTGACCAAATGAAGTGAGTTCATGTTTAAACTCGACCATTTGGCATTTCATCTGTAAGCATGCGAGTAACAGTCTTGAAGTTTATAAATATGTGTCTAGTGCCTAGGGCACAATGTATAAAATTACAATTTTCTTTTTAAAATTGTGGTCACACAAAACATTTACTGCACAGATCCAAGGCATGGACGATTATTTTATTAGTAATACACGCTTCAAGTAATATAATGGTTTGACATAGGTATTACGAGCAGTGGTACACATATACATCAAATGCAGAAAGAAATTAAACTGTTTTGTTAAACATTCCATTGGGAAGTTTTTGGTTCACAACAAAATTAAAACTTCCTCACTCAATACTTTTTGATGTTTTCATTTATATCTAGTAAAACTTTTCAGAGTTGCATAATATATAATTTAGTTACCTGAGATTTTCTCTAAACGTGGATGTAAATTGTATCTAACTTGTATCTATGAATAAGAGTGTTCGAGTAAAATATAAATAGTAATTTTATCGTTTACAATTCCAACTACCATAGAGGGCCTCCAGTGGTGAAGTTGAAAATTCGTTTTTCAGTTAATGTAGTCACAAGTCCATAGATCTATTGAAATAAGTTTTAACTGTTAAAATTAAACTTCAAACTTTCATTGTATATTTAGAGTTATCTGAATTGTATTTTGTAATAATGATAACTTTCTCCTTCCCATTTTGAAGCAGGAAGTCGTAAGGTAAAATTCAAACATTTCAAATGAGAAGTCCTATCCATATCATTTGAATGGTTTAATATTAGTTACAATAATAAAACTAAAAGGTCTAAACGTAAATTCTAGTTATATTTTATGAGCTTTGTTGTTTATATTTTGTTTATAAGTTGTTAAATAAAATGCTGATAAAAACCTAATTAACAGCTCAGAGTTTGGACAACATTTCGGTTAAAGTTATCGTAAAAAACATTACGCAATTATGTCGTCTGAAAAAGTAATTTTCAACGACGTGCAACTCGATATGAAAAAGCATTTGATAAACGTACTCCCAATGCTCTCCGCCTCCAAACATATTATCTTTAATTAGAAATATATTTTATATAACCCAATATTCTAACCTCGGTATTGATGTTCTTTTTAAATGTCAGGTTTGAACCAATTTTCTACAAATTTACTACAAAATTAAATTTTTTAATCCCTGCCTTACGTTCATAAGCCAGGAAAATAACAAATTTTTATAAATTCTTTAAACTTTTTGTCATTTTTTAATAAAATTTTGATCAAAAGGGTTAATTACATAGTTCAAACAAGAAGTATCAACAACTGTAGCAAAACAAATGTAAATTTGTAATTTTGCCAATTTCCTGATCTTTTGATATTTCTCTGTAATTTGTTTCGTTACAAAATAACGATAATATAAAGAAGATATTAATTTATCCTTCATAGAATTTTATTAGTTTCATAATTCGAGAGAGAGAAATAGAGAGAGAGAGAGAGAGAGAGAGAGAGAGAGAGAGAGAGAGAGAGAGAGAGAGAGAGAGAGAGAGAGAGAGAGAGAGAGAGAGAGAGAGAGAGAGAGAGAGAGAGAGAGAGAGAGAGAGAGAGAGAGAGAGAGAGAGAGAGAGAGAGAGAGAGAGAGAGAGAGAGAGAGAGAGAGAGAGAGATTATAAATATTCAAGTTATAATTACCACTCAACATTAAGGTAACTAAGCAAGGACTCATAGCATTGATACATCGCGCTACTTGCAACAGGTCACAAGATCAAGATGTTCTCTTGTTGTATAAACGTGACGGAGAGTTGCAGAAACCGAGTTCGAGAGCTGTCGATTGAGGCCACGAGCCTTCATATTGTTGGTAATAAAAGTGAAACATTTGAATTGGCCTCAAGTTACTTTCAAATTCCTAACTTGGCGCCATTTCTGAACAAGGTTGTTCTTTAATTTTGTAGACTCTTAACGCCGTGTCACATATTTAGTGAAGTATTCATGTTTTATATTGTTGTGTTAGTAACGTTAAAATAGTGTTTAAAATAGACGTTTTATTAATTAACTTGTCTAAATATTTGTTTAACGTGAAACTTCCCAATATTGTCAAATCTGTCAATTTACTTTAAGTTATAACCATTGTAGCTCTCAAAAAGAAATGACTCAACGTTTAAAACAGCACATTAAACTAAACTTAACTGTAACGGTTCAAAATGCATTTTCATAACTTAAAAATTGGTATTGTAATATCATTCACCAACCATCAGTAACATATATATTTATATGTATAATTAAAACAAAATGGCAAATAATTAATTAACAAAATCCAGTACAGGTAAAATTCCTATTACCCATAATCACCATCACTCAAATGTAACATGTTCATTGGTTAATATTTTATAGCATTTAGGAATATTAAAATGTTGCAATTCATTAAATATTAAGAATGAGTTCAGAACCAATATTGTATAGAAATTTGAATTAATACCTTTTAAGAGTGCCTCAGTAATTATAAAATCGTTTCATGTGTACATTAGTCACTTTTTTTCAATTCAATTCGGTCACAATTTAAAAAAAAATCATATATTTTGAAATAGCTCCATAAATTTAAAAATACAAATATTAAATTACCGGCCAAGTGAAATAACGTGAAATTTTATAAAATTTCTAATTGTTTTCCAGGAACCCAATAGGTTTTACTACTAAAAACAATTCTCGAATTCAGAAAGGTTGGTGAACAAAAATCAGGCATAACTCTTTGAGAAATTAATCAGATTGGTATAAATTAGAGAGGAATACAGTTCATTTATGTACTAATGATTATTGCTTTCTTTATTTCTTCGTCCCTTACATTAAAAAGTTTTACTATTTGTATCGTGTTATTATAATAAGCACCTTAAAAATACTTGCATCTCGCTATTATATTGTTGAAATATAAAGTCTTTTAGATTTTATCATCCATAAACATTAATCTTTCAAGTAAGTATAATCAAAGGTATTTTATTATTATTGGCATAAAATGGGATCATTTATCTATGGAACCAAAGTACAGAGGGCTACGATCTGCTGAACACTTATTGTAAACACATCGGCTGGTCTCCGGTGGAAAAAAATCTGAAACTTTTATATAGTTGTCATTTTACACCTTTACATCTGCAGACCTTTTAATTATATTTAATCAATAATTTGCATATTTACTTACGGTGGTCTATAATAATTTTTCTGTATAAATGTTGTATTAAAATTACTTATGAAATATTTTATAAACCATTCGCTAGTTTATATTTTATAAATGTACTAATAAAAATCAAATCGAAAAATAAAATGAATTTCACGGCTAGAATCTATACATTTCACCCTTACTAAGGGTTAATAATTGAATTATTTTTATTGCAATCTTTTCCATTGTACAGTAGTTTGAAGAATTTATTTTTAAGTGAACAAATTTTTTTAATAATTCAGTTATATGCTAATAACTAAATTATAAATTTAAGCTTATTTACTTGAATTAGTAATGTTTAAAAATTATAAAACTAAAAATATTTTTAATTTAAAAAATGTAAGAGTGATTTCAAGCTGTAGATTTTTTAAATACAATCAAATTAGCAAAAAATAATAATAATATCACAAATAAAAAAGTCATTAATCTCGACGTTCTCCTGTATAATTTTCATTTTATTAAACCAATCCGATTATGCTCACATAGTTTTGCGTGCTTACTTTCTCGAACTCTAAAATCGTTTAGTCCCGACCACTGTATGAATGAATTTTCATTCATAACCGTAAGAACGTATACTTTTCAATTTTATTTTATCTATGAAATCTATGAAACTTACGAAATGTGAGGATAAAGCTTTGTTTTTGTATATCATGCTCTTTAATTTTATCTTTAATTTATTTCATGTATCTTTAACATTTACAAAGTGACCCTGTTAAAAAAATAAATAAAAAGTGCCCAATGTTAGAGTTTTTCAAATTTAAAAATAAATCTCCTCATAAAAATCTACATTTTAAACAAAAAATATTATGAGTGATTAAAACGAACTCAAAATCCCAGACGACTGTAACATAAGAATATGGTTATTAATCAATTTTCATTCATACAATATCATACTTTTGTCATGTTTGGCATGTTTGGTAAATCACTTGTTTTACTAGATCTGTCGAACTGTAATTTATCTAATGATCAATATAGACCCATTAGGGTTTGATGAATAACCATTAAAATACGTGTTAATATTTTTTACTACGGTAATCAGTACCCTATGTTAACCAAATTTACTCTGTGGCAGAAATAATGAATTTACCTTTGACAACACTATTATAAGAACAAACTCCATATTTTACAAAATATGACACAATTGGTTGTTGTTGCTAACATAAATCTTTGTTTTCCCTTTAATTTCCCTAAACAAAACATTCCTTCATAAGAGTGAAAAAAAGCCATATCGGCTGTACCGATATATTAACAAAGTATATTGTAAATTACATAGATCACACTAATATTTATATTTTTAGTCTTATTTGTTTTTTATTTTTACAAATCTAAGTAATAATTACTTAGATTATTATTTAAGTAATAATTACTTAGATTATTATTTAAGTAATAATTACTTAGATTATTATTTAAGTAATAATTACTTAGATTATTATTTAAGTAATAATTACTTAGATTATTATTTAAGTAATAATACTTAGATTATTATTTAAGTAATAATTAATTTTTGTAAGTAATTGTTCCAATCTTTTGGCTTAAAATTAATTTGTCTATAAACATATTTCAAATATTGATTTCATTCATTCAAAATATAGGAGGAACAGTCTCAAAATGATTAGAAACAAAGCTTATTAGAAACATTACCCCCAACTGGCGTAAATGTAGTTATTGTATACACGTTTTTACACCTACGATTTTTGAAAGTTCATTACCAACAAATACCAATTAAAACAACTACTTTTTTACTCTGCCGTCAAAAGTTTGTGTTCCCCGTCTGCTCTATTAAATAATATTATTTTCTATCAATACTCCCATCTTGTATATCTTATATCTCATAACACTCAAACCCTACATTTCATTTTTATGTTACTACATCACTCCTAATATCCCTAATTCTTCTTCCAGTAATCTAATATAATCTAAAATAATCCAATCCAATGTTATTCCTCCTTTCCGTAACAACTTTTATATGCTGGCGCCATTGTCAGTGTAAAATAAACCTATAGTTAACCTCTTTACCTCCTCTCTCATACTATAATATTATTTGTGTCTACAATTTTATTGCCAAGAGTTCAATAATCCATTACATTGTAGGAACTTAATAACTGCTAGTGAAGATATGTGTACAGATAAACTTCATTTATTTATTACTTAAGGTATTGAGTCTAGAAAATAATTCCATGCTTGAAATTTTTAATTCAAGATTTACCCACTTGTTTCTCTGTGTGTTTATAGTATTTTCTGTTTTATAAATATTTTCATAACATTAAGTTGCACATTTTTTACAATAATTAAATAATTTAAATCTATATCTATACGTTTGATTATTTTACAAATAAATTAAGTGACTAAACATATGTAATGCACGTAAAGGTAATTTCACTATTATAATTTATCACTAAGACCAAGGTTAACGAATAGTTTTAGTTATTATTTGTTCATAAATAACTGTGAGATTTAAAAACACTACTGCGAATGTAATGAATTACGGCTTTATCTCCGACTACACCGTAAATCGCATAATCCACTATTAGAATTATGTAGCAAGTCTCATTAACGTTCAACCTTTCCATTGCCGTACAAATTTTTCATTTCAAATTTTCAACGAAATATTTTACATCGTAACCTTCCAATAATAACCAATAGAATGTCAAGGTTTTTACAAATACAGTTGTGAAGCTATTAAATTGTAATATTTTGTGTTATTTCCAACCTAATGTAGATATCTAACGTTGAATTATGTTGTGCGAAGTGATATTTATTTTTAAATAATTAAAAATGAATGTTAGTAGCTGTGACTAAGAAAATATGCCCCTCACTCCAACTGACGTAACCGACTGATAAACTACTGTATGTTGAAAACAAGGAAATTTAATTAAATATCAATAGAGAGTCATTCTCTGCAAATGTTGGTACAGGCCTGTTTCCAAATGTAGTTTCTAATAATTGCACCATTTGAAACTTCTACATGGAGCCAAATCCTAAATAAACCAATTGATTTGTCTAAGTAATTTGTCTTGAATTGTTCTGTATATTTCCTTTACGTATGTTATATTTTCTAGGAATTGATTGTTTAATTTATTTGAGTACTGTTTTGTCTATAATCAGATGGAGTTTCAATGATAAAAAGAATTTCTTATTTTCTAATACTCAATACAATTCCCTATCAAAACAAGTCGTAAATAAAGTAGTGTTTGTAGGCGTTAATTGAAAACTCCACTTCTAGTTTTAAAGTCTTTTTATTTTATGCATACCCTAATATTAGAAATCAGGCTTTATTAAAATCGGTTTAGGAAAAAGTAAAATTGCAAAAACATATTTTTAAATGTCCGAATGTTGGAATTTTTCGTGAAAGAAAATTCGAATTTCTTGTACCAAGAAATTCAGTCCACTAATCCTTTTTTAGAATTTCTACTTAAATTTGGTAATAATAGAAAACAAAAATACTGACATTATTGCAAAGCCATAAACATGGTCATTCAACCATGTAACTTATCATGGTCATTAACTACATTAATTATATATTTTTGACGTTGAACCAATTTCGCTGTAACCTCAAGGCCTGTCAAACTTTGAACACGAAATCATCATTTTTATTTAAAACCGAAAGTTATTAAATAAATACTGAGTTCATCTAAATAATAGTTTATATCCTAAATAATGCTATATGATACCCTGTCACCAAATTATGAATATACATTCATTTCTCTCGATGTGTTTTATGTCTTCATGTATCCACATTTTCCAATGTCAAAGTGGCTCTTTATACAAATTGTATGTACTTTTCTTGAAACCCAGTCAAGTAATTTTATATTATTTCATTATTTTATGACAGGACACATTATTACTCGATATTTATTCGTTTCAATAAATAAAAGTAAGAGATTTAAAACAATACACAAATCATACTGTATTCCTAATAATTAACCAAACAATAAATATTTGAACTAATTTTTTCACACTGACAGCGAGTTTTATTGTCATCGAAAGCTTGATCAAACGCTTTCGTAGTAAAATAAATGAATAAGTATAAATAAAAGACGGTGCAATATTTCGGGAATGAATGATCTAACCTATCTAATCACTTTTTTCATTGAAATTTTTTTAGGCCTTTTAATTAAAGGCGTAACAACAGGTAGAGTATTGCTTGAAATTTTAAGATGGGGGTTGTAAGGGGTGTGGTTGAGTGAAAGAGTTACTTAGATGCCACAAAAAAAGTTCCCCTTGGATGTATTAACGTTTTCTTCAAACCACACATTTATTTTTCTTTCAGTTTTTTAATAAATTATGATTAAAAAAAATTATATGTTTAAAGAAACACACCCGGTATATTTCTCCTCTTTTGTTATTCATAATTTTAAAATAACGTTATCTTAAAAATATAAAAACAGCTTGAGTTTTCACAGCAAACGTCTTCTTTGACATATTGTGTCTTTAATACCCAAGTCTCTCAGCTTATCACGTTTACCTGTCATTTTTAAAGCGTTATATCTGACAGCTTTGCTCTATTATATTACGCTGAACTACTTTTACCGCATGGTAAACAAGAAATGTTGTCCAATTATTGACAAAAAAATGTAATTAACGTTCCCGACGCTGCCAATGATACCAAAATATAATTTTTGAAACTGCTAAATTGTTTATGAATATTGTTTTTATATGTATGCCTATAGACTACATTACTTAATAGATGTGAGGTTTGAAAAGCTTGTACCGGTAAATTGAAACTTTTTAAATATTGTACGTTTTTCTATATTAACTATATAGTGTGCAAGACTTATGTTACCTATGTAATTTCCATTTTTCAGAATCTCATACGAGACTAAGTTTTGGATTAAGACTCATTCCTGGAACAAGTTTTGAGGTTTTAGTTTGTGTTCGCGCTCTCGTAGTCATGGCAATTTTATCTCGTTCCCACTTTTTGGTCAATTTTCATCTATATAACCAACACTTTTTTCACAAATTTTTAGTCATCATAATCTGAATATCCGATATTACTCTTTTATTCGAGCTTTGTTGTTTTCTTAGATTAATAATTGCACAGTTTACTCTTTTTTTAACGAATTTGGTAATAGTATTTATTTGTACAACGGTTCAAACGTTTTAAAGTTAATATTTAGCCACATTTCTCTGATTTTCTACGATTTGATCGAATGTATATGTTTAAAATAGTAAGTTACAGTTGTACCTTTAATTAAAGTTATATTGAGAAGGAGTGTATACCCACAAACTAGAAGGAATGGTTTCTTCAAACTAAAGGAAGAGACAGATTACGAAGTATTCACAGTAATACCTATTTCTCCAATGGAAACAATCAAAAAAATGACTTTTTACTTGTTTATTTTATAGCACTCGGTTTTTTCATAATTTTTAAGGTTCCACGACTAATATTTAACCCTAGATATCTCGTTTTTTAGCACTAATAGAAAATTTAGCCGTATCAGAAATTCTTGAACTGAACACAGACACCTGTAGTGTTATGTTTTTAAATCTAATAATGCTACCATATTATGTTAGAGCCTTTAAAGTTATTAGAGGACATTTAAAATTTTGTAAAACAAATATTGATAAATTTTCTTTTCAGACCCACCTTAAACTAAATAAATATCCAATAAATATCGGATGATAACATCTATACAGTCTAAAAGACTGAAGCCATTTCCATACCCTTTACACTAGACTTTCGGTGGCATAGTTGTGCACTACACAGCTCGATTTCTAAACACCTTTTGTTTCAATTGTATTTGAATTTAGTTTTTAAACATCTACAAATATTAAAAATATCACAAAAAGTTGATAAAGGTTTTTTATACTTACTTTTTTTAATACATATGACAAATTTTTAAATGACTAGTAGTTTATTTATGTTGATAAATCTTTCTATGACTATTGACAACATGAACAAATATTAGGCACTAACTTTTTAGTTTTATTCATTTGTACTGGAAAACATAGGCATATCAATAGTTTTATAGTTATTTTTTGTATACTGGCGCTAGAAAGTATATTGATCGTAAAATAATATTAATGTGTAGTTTCACTTTAAATGTACTTTTACATTTTGCTAAGAAGCTACTCATTTTTTGAGCAAAATTAATTATTCCAACCTTAAATTATGGCAGTAAACCAAACAAAACATATAACTTCGGTTTTCTCAAAATACGTCCCTAATATATTTCGAATATTGCACAAATTTATCTAACAATATCCTAAACAAAAGGAATTAAACTCTAAAATTACTAATAGGTAGTTGGTTATCGGATAAATAAATAATAAAAATAACATTTGGACCTGTCATTAAATGAAGAATTTCTCTAAACATTTGTATCCATTTCGATTAAATGTTGAAGCAATTTATAGATAATAACCAAAAGAAGTTATAAATTAATTTATTTAAATTCAGTAATTAGCAACGCTAAAATAAACTTCTACAGCTGCCTCTGAATCTCTTATAATGCAAATCAATGAGTTTGTTTTTACTCTCACTTATTCAAGAATAGAGAAAGAAACTCGTGTAATGGTTTAAAAAAAACATTGAATTTCTAAACATTTCCGTTTTGAGGGGTAACTTCCATAAGACCAAAATTACATTAAAATGGCCGATTACGTTTAAATTTTAATTTATATTTATAAACAATTACACAAACCACTGTTTTCAAATGCATTAGTTGGGAAATAATTGACAAAACACTCAATTTCTGACAAATACGATTTACGTTGATGTAAGAATTTATTGTACAAGTAAAGCAAATTAGGCTCTTCCGTGTATATACCCTATTCTTGTAAGAATGTTTATTACACCTTACTATCATAGTTTTCTGGCACATACTTATGAAGGGGTATTGTAATATCATTCTGCTTGGTAACTGGGCTTTGTGAAGTAACTGGAAACAAAATAGCAGACGATGCAACAAAGGAATTGTCAGTCACGATGCGTGTTACAGCGTCCGAATTTTTATCTGTCATAAAACACGTTATTTATTGCTAATGGGAGGAAGGTTGGGCAGTTGTAGTCGTCAATAAAGTTATAGATATAAAAAATATTGTTGTGTATCAATTGGTCTTCAAGAAGATGCGGTACCCCTCTTCGCGTTGCTCATTCCATGACGCATGGATTTCTCATGGAATATCTAATTCCTCAGCAATCCCGATTGTGTCAAGGCGACTTGGCGGTCAAGCACGTTCCAACAAGGTATATTGTAATTAGACGTGTGCGTAAGACTTTTGCCCTACTTAATTCAATTCAGTCAATATTTGGACCCTGAGATCGTGACAGAATATCGAATTCCTCAGCAATAGCGATTCTGTCAAGGCGTTTTGGCGGTCAAGCACGTTCCATCTAGGTATATTGTAATTAGAGGTGTGAGTAAGACTTTTGCCCTACCTAATTAGATTCAGGCAATATTGGGATCCTGAGATCGTGATAGAATATCGAATTCCTCAGCAATAGCGATTCTGTCAAGGCGTTTTGGCGGTCAAGCACGTTCCATCTAGGTATATTGTAATTAGAGGTGTGCGTAAGACTTTTGCCCTACCTAATTAGATTCAGGCAATATTGGGATCCTGAGATCGTGATAGAATATCGAATTCCTCAGCAATAGCGATTCTGTCAAGGCGTTTTGGCGGTCAAGCACGTTCCATCTAGGTATGTTGTAATTAGAGGTGTGCGTAAGACTTTTGCCCTACCTAATTAGATTCAGGCAATATTGGGATCCTGAGATCGTGATAGAATATCGAATTCCTCAGCAATAGCGATTCTGTCAAGGCGTTTTGGCGGTCAAGCACGTTCCATCTAGGTATGTTGTAATTAGAGGTGTGCGTAAGACTTTTGCCCTACCTAATTAGATTCAGGCAATATTGGGATCCTGAGATCGTGATAGAATATCGAATTCCTCAGCAATAGCGATTCTGTCAAGGCGTTTTGGCGGTCAAGCACGTTCCATCTAGGTATGTTGTAATTAGAGGTGTGCGTAAGACTTTTGCCCTACCTAATTAGATTCAGGCAATATTGGGATCCTGAGATCGTGATAGAATATCGAATTCCTCAGCAATAGCGATTCTGTCAAGGCGTTTTGGCGGTCAAGCACGTTCCATCTAGGTATGTTGTAATTAGAGGTGTGCGTAAGACTTTTGCCCTACCTAATTAGATTCAGGCAATATTGGGATCCTGAGATCGTGATAGAATATCGAATTCCTCAGCAATAGCGATTCTGTCAAGGCGTTTTGGCGGTCAAGCACGTTCCATCTAGGTATGTTGTAATTAGAGGTGTGCGTAAGACTTTTGCCCTACCTAATTAGATTCAGGCAATATTGGGATCCTGAGATCGTGATAGAATATCGAATTCCTCAGCAATAGCGATTCTGTCAAGGCGTTTTGGCGGTCAAGCACGTTCCATCTAGGTATGTTGTAATTAGAGGTGTGCGTAAGACTTTTGCCCTACCTAATTAGATTCAGGCAATATTGGGATCCTGAGATCGTGATAGAATATCGAATTCCTCAGCAATAGCGATTCTGTCAAGGCGTTTTGGCGGTCAAGCACGTTCCATCTAGGTATGTTGTAATTAGAGGTGTGCGTAAGACTTTTGCCCTACCTAATTAGATTCAGGCAATATTGGGATCCTGAGATCGTGATAGAATATCGAATTCCTCAGCAATAGCGATTCTGTCAAGGCGTTTTGGCGGTCAAGCACGTTCCATCTAGGTATGTTGTAATTAGAGGTGTGCGTAAGACTTTTGCCCTACCTAATTAGATTCAGGCAATATTGGGATCCTGAGATCGTGATAGAATATCGAATTCCTCAGCAATAGCGATTCTGTCAAGGCGTTTTGGCGGTCAAGCACGTTCCATCTAGGTATGTTGTAATTAGAGGTGTGCGTAAGACTTTTGCCCTACCTAATTAGATTCAGGCAATATTGGGATCCTGAGATCGTGATAGAATATCGAATTCCTCAGCAATAGCGATTCTGTGAAGGCGTTTTGGCGGTCAAGCACGTTCCATCTAGGTATGTTGTAATTAGAGGTGTGCGTAAGACTTTTGCCCTACCTAATTAGATTCAGGCAATATTGGGATCCTGAGATCGTGATAGAATATCGAATTCCTCAGCAATAGCGATTCTGTCAAGGCGTTTTGGCGGTCAAGCACGTTCCATCTAGGTATGTTGTAATTAGAGGTGTGCGTAAGACTTTTGCCCTACCTAATTAGATTCAGGCAATATTGGGATCCTGAGATCGTGATAGAATATCGAATTCCTCAGCAATAGCGATTCTGTCAAGGCGTTTTGGCGGTCAAGCACGTTCCATCTAGGTATGTTGTAATTAGAGGTGTGCGTAAGACTTTTGCCCTACCTAATTAGATTCAGGCAATATTGGGATCCTGAGATCGTGATAGAATATCGAATTCCTCAGCAATAGCGATTCTGTCAAGGCGTTTTGGCGGTCAAGCACGTTCCATCTAGGTATGTTGTAATTAGAGGTGTGCGTAAGACTTTTGCCCTACCTAATTAGATTCAGGCAATATTGGGATCCTGAGATCGTGATAGAATATCGAATTCCTCAGCAATAGCGATTCTGTCAAGGCGTTTTGGCGGTCAAGCACGTTCCATCTAGGTATGTTGTAATTAGAGGTGTGCGTAAGACTTTTGCCCTACCTAATTAGATTCAGGCAATATTGGGATCCTGAGATCGTGATAGAATATCGAATTCCTCAGCAATAGCGATTCTGTGAAGGCGTTTTGGCGGTCAAGCACGTTCCATCTAGGTATGTTGTAATTAGAGGTGTGCGTAAGACTTTTGCCCTACCTAATTAGATTCAGGCAATATTGGGATCCTGAGATCGTGATAGAATATCGAATTCCTTAGCAATAGCGATTCTGTGAAGGCGTTTTGGCGGTCAAGCACGTTATTTCGTTACCTATTGAATTTAATCAGCTTTTACCTTTGTTAATGTCAGTGTGATTATGTTTATACTATTATTGTTTAGTTTGTAGTTAGTAGTTTCAGTTCTATGTTAAAGGCAATGATAATGTTTTTGTTTTGTTTTTTACTTTTAAGCCACCCCTCCTACCTAATCTGACACATGCCACCTGTTACTATTTTATCCTTGTAATTTTGTCCATCTGATTTATACTTGTAATTACAGATAATGGAATGAATCATGTATTACAGGTAACAAATGAGGGCGTCATACCTTCCTTCCCCCCACTTACCTATCTGGACAATTACAATGAGTGTTGAAATACATTTCAAATAGCGTTACTTCATGCCATAAATAATTATATGTAATAAATTGACGTTGGATCTGATTACGTATATTTATCACTACTAATCTGACTACGTTAGTATGTTATTTACTGCCTCTTTAATTATCACCGTATTTGCGAGTGCTTGCGTATAATTACATATAATTACTAACCCCGACATGTCAATTTAAGTTAACAAAAGAAAATGATTTTTAAAGAATTTAGGTAATTACTTTTGATTTTTAGGGTCCGTAGGTAAAAGACCTTTGCAATTTACCGCTTCTGTCGATAAATTCTATATATTTCAAATAGTCATTTATATTCATGATTTATCATATTCAACCTAAAATATACCTTTGGGGTTGTTAAAAGGAAAAACTGTCGAATTGAAAATTTTAATTTTAGGAAATATTAGGTATCAAATAAAACTAAAAGTTATTCTAATTACATATATGTGTGTTTATTTGACGAAGACATTAATATTTAGGCTCTAGGCTGCTTAAATACTTCAACTTTATATAAATAACTGTCCCTACGAACATATAAGTCGTGTGTTTTTAGCACACCCTTGACCTATTTATTTAGTGTTTTCTGATATCAACGCTCGGTGTTAGCTTGTTCTCAAGCGCTTTTTAGTTTCTCACATGTAGCAGAGCCTATATAGTGTAATTATGTTATGTGATATGTAAACACGTATTTATTATTATTATTATTATTATTATGTATTAATTTAGAAGTTTCCTTAGTTCTTTTTGGAATGATATTTATTCGTCTGCCTCAGTGATTCGCCCTGTAGGCAGATTTTGATTTCAATTGATTGTTATTAAGCATTTACTGGTCATATTATGTACAATATATTTTGTATTCTTTGCTTGAAGTGAAACTTCTATACTCACTATTGTAAATTGGATTCATCCAGTTGAACTTGTAATGAATCATTAAACTCCTCTTTATCCACTCCTCTAATAGTCAACGCGACTGTATCCCTTTCTCGCAAGTCTTGAAAATATTTTTCGTCTGGTAAACGAAATCGGCGCATTCATCGTTACATTTCTGATCCCGTAAAGTAATTATTGATTAAAATACACTTCTAGTTTATTTTGTGAGAAGTTTTTGCTGCTCAGTGTGTCCAAAACTATTGCTAGATGATTGCTAAAATATATCCTATACAAGCTGTCTGTTAAATAATACAGATATTTACTAAATTTTAGTCTTGTACTGTAACAATAAATAATTATAATAATAAGTTTTTGTCTTTCATAAATAATTTTTTGATAATAAGCTCTTTAAATATTGATTATAATTTTAAGTAGTAATTTTAATTTTAATTTTGCTTCACAGGAGGCACAACTTTAGAATTCATTATATTTTTAAAATAATAATTATCACAATGAATCCATCACTATGTAGTAACGTAAAATAGACACTGTATTTTATATATTTTTATATAAAATACTATCACAAATATTATTCATTGGAAACTTTTTTATAATAAACAAAAATATTCAATAAGTTATACTCATTTTGAATTATCTCACAAATCTAATCTGTTTCCTAAATGGTGTGTTTGTAGATCTTGTAGAAGTTTCACTTTTCTAGTATGTAAAGTACGTAGTCTTTTTTCCTTACTGGCACGCACGCACGGGCGCACGCACCAACACACTCACACTCATCTTGAAAGACAAATAATTTTGACTTTCATCTCGTATATTGTACACTTTTATCGGTCTGTTTATTATGGTCGGAAACCAAATTACGAAGCTATTTATAAGTACAAGTAGTTTATGTGATATGCATGTTGTTTTATTTACAATTATGATACCCATTGCAATCCCACCACTAACACATCTCGCCGTTCCAAGACACGATCTTGCCAACTACACCTCGCTACCTTCGTGGGTAAACATAAGGTGGGCAAATTGAATAACTATCATTGTGCCATGATACGTGTGGTATGTCACAGGTAATCAGTTAAATACAACTTATCTGCATACAATTGCATATTTCCTTCAATTGCAATGGATTATTGAACCCATAAATTCTTGGCCAGACATTGCAGACGCAAATAAATGGTTGTGAGGAAAATGAGGAGTGGGTTTTTCTAAAGTTTATTTTATCCTTAATCGTGATGATGAATAATAATGGAATAAATTACTTCCACAATGTTAAACGAAGGGGAAATCAGATCGGTTTTAAAACTACTAATAAACAAGTAGTTTCTATGTTTTACGAATTTACTTACAAAGTTTTTGTCTTTTGCATTTAAAGTTGATATATTTTAAAGTTATTTAGAAATATTACTAAAGTTTTATTATATTACAATTTTTGTGTACATCATTACTTTCTGGACATTGTCTGGGCTCTAACGACGAAGAAGTTTGTTAAATAGTCTCTTCCCTCTTTGCTCTAATAAGAACTTTTTTGTGGTATCTCTGGGTCAGTTATTTACAAACATATTAAGCCAAATTCAATCTCAACGGTTAAAAATATAGAAACTTTTCATACAAATTTGACAACAGTTTAAAATATTCATTAATTTTGAGATAACCAATATCTTCCTCCCCAGCCCTTAGGTGATGAAACTACAGGGACACCTATCCAAAAGTATACATAAAGTTAGGGTCCGTTGAACTACCTTTTTTTAGATAATGCTTAACAATTACACTTGCCTATTTCCCTCCCGAAACTTAAAAAAAAATAAAAAATAAAATAAATAAATAAATAAAAAATGATTCTATTGACATCCATCCCACGTAAATACTCTAAATGTTTAGTCACCAGACCTCCTGTCATTAAGATAAATCCTTAAAAAAAAAATCCAACTAAGACGATCAACTAGACAGAATTGTCAATGGTTTTTGCTAAGCTAATGGCTAAACTATGGAAAACGCGATATCAAAATTTTAACATGACAAAACATCCCTTACTTTGTGTACAAAACATTCCACAATTTTTCTGACTAATCCAAATAAAAACTAACCACAATAATCGTCACCACAAACGTCAGTTCAGTAATTTATAATCAAAAGGGGAAATGAACCGAAGACGCTGTCTTTAAATAAAGGCATAGAGTTTCTTCGTTTCTGCTATAAACACGTCCGTAAGTTTTTAATGGCGGTTTTTTGTTTTTACCAATTCTTCATGAACCGTAATAATTTTTATTTAATTTGAGATTTTTCCCACAGGTTGGGTTTATTGATCTTCACAGTTCATGAAAATTAAACAAAATTGGTAAAACCATTTTGAGAAATTACGTTAGCTATTTTATAACTACGTACCCCATGACTAATTTGTTGTTGCTTTTACCGATGTGAGGGGTTTTTGACTTATTTATTGTCGGAGATATGTGAACCGATACGTTACGTTTGGATCTTTAGATACTACATTTGAGCCTCCGTTGACGGCAACTCCCAAATTTTTATATATCAAAAAATGAAAAATTAAACATCCCGAGATATACGCCAAAATACGCTCACATACCATATTTGTTTAATTCATTATTCCACACGTTTTGGCTGTAGACTATTTCACATACGACAGCTCCAAGACTTACAGGAGTATAAAGCCCTCAAAACGGATATATCAGCAAAAACTCTACCAGATTCTTCAACTACATTTTGTTTCGCTAGTTCTCAATATTATTTTACTTACCAAAATTCTACCTAAAGCTGAAATTAAAATAAACTAAATACTACCGATAAATTCTGGAACTCCTTTCTCTAAAATCTAGGTCACTATTATTAATATTAGTGTTTCCAGTGTCCATGTATTTAGTGATAGAATGATTGTCAAAAATGAGTAAATGTTAACAACGATCTATAAGCTCTTATTTAGACATTTTTTGGATAGTCTAACTGAGCAATGAATTTTAAACAACTCTCTTCGTGAACTTATGTTTAATTTATAAAGATTACGATGCCATATAGCAATGATTAACATCCACAAAACTTTGTTGCTTTGAATATTAATAAGCTCTGCATTCACTGACACCTTTCAATAAATAGGCGTGTTGGTGTAATTTATAGTGTATTCTTTAAATATGCATTAATCTTGCTCATACATTCCTGACTGTATAATATTATTTAAACATTTTATATGAACGTTTTCCCTGTATAATTATCTTTAAACCAGGTTGGTCTGAGACTAAACTAATGTTCTCTTTCTTAAATAGGCGTGTCAAGCAATTCTTTATGACTCTATTATTTCACTGATTGTGAAATATATAAATATCCAAGCTATAGTTTCCATTCCATAGAAGAAACAACTCGTGGTCTTACTCGATTCTACGGAAACGTTCTCTAAGGACGTAAAAACTATAGATAAACCTAACCTAACCTAACCTAATCTACCGAACCGTTCCTTAGAGTAAAAACGACAGATAAACCTAACCACACCTAACCTAACCTAACCTACCGAAACGTTTCAAAGAGTAAAAATGACAGATAAACCTAACCACACCTAACCTAACCTACCGAAACGTTCCAAAGAGTAAAAACGACAGATAAACCTAACCTAACTTAACCTAACCTACCGAACCGTTCCTTAGAGCAAAAACGACAGATAAACCTAACCACATCTAACCTAACCTAACCCCACCTAACATTACTTAACCTAACCTACCGAACCGTTCCTTTTAGTAAAAACGACAGATAAACCTAACCTAACCTACAGAACCGTTCCTTTTAGTAAAAACAACAGATAAACCTAACCTACAGAACCGTTCCTTTTAGTAAAAACGACAGATAAACCCAACCAAACCTAACCTAACCTACAGAACAGTTCCTTTTGGTAAAAACGACAGATAAACCTAACCTAACCTAACCTAATTTAACTTCATTTTATTTACACAGTATACGAAGTATAGGGTACGTTGGTAATCACAAAAAATTCTACCTCCGTATTTTTTAACTAGTCATGGACACAGGACACTGAAACAGCCGTCCGCCTGTCGTCGTTGTCGACTGTACGTAAGCACGATAGCGGCCACAAAAATTGAGTCGAACTTGACGTTTAGTATAAGAAACTCTAGTGTGCTCTATTGAAGTTATGAAAACTCAAATTGAAAATGTAAAGTGGCGGCCATTTTAAACAGTTTTTGTGTTAATCATGTGTTGGCGGCCATCTCATGTGTTATTCTCTATGATGACATGTTCTAAAGTTATTGTCAATATGTAATTCAGAATCCTGACGTCAAAATAAAATGTGATATTCCAGCAGGGCCGAAGACACTGAAACAATTACATTAAGGTATATATATCAAAGAGTCTAGACGGTGCGACGTCAAGAAAGTTGTAATACACACAATTACGAGATTCATAAAACCTTTGTAACAACTTTTTTTAAACGAACACCCTACTGGATAAGACTCCTTCATCTAGCAATAGACTTTAACATTTCCTACAAGGCCGCAGGAACCAACTTTAATGCATTGCATGTGTAAGTATCATGATGTCACACATCGAACTGTATCTCACTGGCATTACCCGACATAAGTATTGCCAAGACTCCTTCATCTAGCAATAGAATTTAACATTTCCTACAAGGCCTCAGGAACCAACTTTATTACATTGCATGATGAATGGGGCTGTGTAAGTATCATGATGCCATACATCGAACTGTATCTCACTGGCATTACCCGACATAAGTATTGCCTGCTGAGTTAAAGATAATTTAGTGCTTTAGACTTTAGAATAGGATGTTCTTTCTAGTTTGTCTAAGTCCTGATGTGTCCTTTCAGGGGAAGGAACCACATTTATCAGTCCAGAACTCAATCTCATTACTTTCAGCTTTTCACAGCTTTAGACCAGCTGATACTTGACATCACACACCTTTCACATCTTTCTATTCATCAGCTGATACCTGACAATCTTTACCTTCATGAGAGGACACACATTTTAAAGATCTTATTGCCTCTGGTTATCATTCATCAATTGATTCAATTTAAGGTTAAAAAAGACTAACATCATTTAAAAAAGCTCACATCACATTAACTTAGTGTGTCCCGTTCTATACAAATAATAAAATATTGATATCGAGATATTTGCTTTTATCATCTTGAATTCAAAACACCACTACTGGATGGCCTATGACAATTAAGGATAATTGTTGGTTAATAGGGTATAAAAATACTATTTTATTGTGGGTAGTGAAATAATACTTTTATGAATACGCATTATATACTTAAAATTAAAATTGTATGCTATAACTTTTTTATAAATAAAAACATATATCGTAGAAGATTTATTAAAACCCCCTCTTACTATTTGTCCACAGAAAATCTTGACACATATTTAACTGTAATCCGCTGTAGTCTATTTACTAAATTGGTACATTTATTTTGTAATACAATTTCAACCAAATCCCACGTTTTTTCTTATACTACTTCCAACAACAAACTTTTATGATCACGTAAACAATGTGTCGCTATTATATTAAATCACTTTGTACTAATACTACTTTACTTCACCTTCCAGTACTACAATCCAATGATTAGCATCCACAACAATCTTTCTTCATCACTTGACATACAACATCTCTGGGAGGGGGTAGCTCAATTGGCAGAACTCATGGGCTTAACATGGCACAGTTCGAACTTCTGAACAGTCAATTTACCTCAAACCTACTTGATGGCTTTACACTTTTCCGGATATTACCTACTCCCGTGTCTTCATTAATCTGACACAAGTACAGTAAAGTTGTTAAATGAAAATAAAACTCTGGGGCCTGTCACTACTGCAGCGGAAAAAGACGGTCTTGGCATTCTCTAATCCACACATTATATCGTTTAATATTTTCTTTACAAACTATTTCCTTTGTTTCACTATTTATCTACATTCCATCTTTAAAAGGACTGTATATGGCGTTTCATTGTATACAAGTGGTGAAAATTGGGTGATATTTTAAAGTGATTTACAAAAACAAACAGTTTAAAGTAATATTTTACGCCAAACACTTTGTTTAAATGTTTGATGTTGTTTTTTTGTATCCCTTTATTAAAACCTTAAAATAAAATAAACAGATCATCAATATAGTTCTAGTACCCCAAATTTGATCAAAATTTGTATATAGGCTATACTTGGATTTTTATTTTTTAATATGATTGAAAAATGGTAGCAAATTTTTTACACGTCAGTTGTTTGAAGAGAGTTTTTAGTAGTTTCTTCGTACCTACATGAATCTATAATAGAATTTTGACAAATTTTGTACAGATTGACAATGATAATATACAGGGTGTTTCATGAATTTCTGCCGGCACTCTCAAAGTTTATTCTCCAAGCGAAAAAAATATTCCTAAAACATGTCCGGAAAAACTTCGTGTTTTGGTTATCCGGCCGTTTAGTTTTTATAAAAATATCGCTATACCTAAAGAAATAGATAAGACATTCAGTTCAAATTTTATAAGGTAACAGTCCATGTGTACCAAAAGACTTAATATAAATATTTTTTAAATGGCACCCGTTTAAACTTTTTAACATTACGTATCTCGAAAACCTTTAATTTTACAACAAAATTTAAAAAAATATAAAATATTTTCGTAATATAACAACAAAAAAAGAGGTTTCTTATTTTTCTGTAGCTTAAAAGATAACCAAGTTATCGACAAAAAATTTAAAATATAATTTCTTGACAATTGTCTACAACTCCCAAGAGGCTTTATTTCGAAGGAAATTAATATAAATAGAGTTAAAAAAAGAAAAACAAGTTTAACAAATTTGGCATAATGAATTACAACGGGGACCAACAATAATCCCTAAACAAAAATAAAGAATACTATGTATCATTTACAATACATTTTGAAAAATAAGTCCATCGAATTTAATATGAATTGCTTTTCTTTGCTCTCTTTAGTTTTGCTATATTCTTTATTATTTAATTCTTCACGGAAGATAACTTTTTTTCTCATACACAATACTTTTCGTCTATATCAAGAGACAATAATCTAATGGTGAACGTAGGAGTCTACTGCTCATGGAAACAATGATTTAAGTGGGTTAAAACGGGACGTGAAAATGTGTAAGCCCACCATTATTCTAGAACTACAATTCGGCTTCTTCCAGCAGTTGTGGAAATATCTTCTGCAATAAATTCTAATTAGACCTCTGAAATTAAACGTCCAGGGAATATAAATAGTCCGATCAGCTGATTGTGTATTAAGCCGCAACACTTATTTACACTAAATCTGTACTGAAAATTGCGTTCGACAGTGTAATTGGGATTGATTTTTCCTAATATTATTCCTTATTCACGTATCTACAAAACATAATACCGTGTAAATTCGTTTTATCTCATGAATGCGTATCATAGTTTTATGACACGAGATTGATTGTAATGTAACTAAGTAACATATCATGTTAACACATTTCATTATCTTAATAACTGTTAATAATGTATACATTAATTAAACTATTATTCCAGATAAAGTGTATCGTGTCGTATGGTGTGGAGTTTTCATTTCCGTATTGATAATCATTTTTATTTTCTTTGTGCTTAGATAATGTGAAATTGTTGATTTAATTTAAATTAATAACAGACTTGACTATGATTTTTCACTGTAACACACACGCGCGCACACACACACACACACACACACACACACATATATATATATATATATATATATATATATATATATATATATATATATATATATATAGAAAATGTATTTGATATAATGGAGATAGGTATACATTTAAACTAAATTGTGTCTTAAGATAAAGACGTTGAACACAAAACTCAGTTTAAGTAATTAAACGCATTCGAACAACAATTATTAGCCTTATTGAACTAAACAGTTAATTAGCCTCAATTAATTCAGTTAATACACGTTAAGAAGGAATGTCTCAATTCAAGCTGGATATATATTTATTGAGATCGAATTTATAGTCTAAACCTCCATAAATTAAAATTCCTTATAATTGACTTTAACCATTTACTAAATTTTGTTAAAACTGATTTTAAAATTTAAGCTTCAGTATCACAGAGTTCTATATATCTTTAAGAAGCCTTTTCTCGCAAGTTATTTAGTTCTTAAGTGAACTATTATGTCTTACAAATAATAATGTAAAAATTAAATTTATATTTACTATACCATTGAAAATTGAATGCTGCAAAAACTGTCCACGGACATATCAATTTCTAACATTTACAGCTTACTGGCACTTTGTTTTAGCCCACATAAAATTCTCTTACATTTCGTTTATCACTTTTACCTTGTCAAAAACGCAGACTTTGCAAAGCGCGCTGACGTTTCCTTTAAAACCATTTAGAATTTACCGTCACTCTGCCTTAGTCCTATAACAATTTCTTTAAGGTTATATAATGTTCACTGACATTCTACCTACAATTCATTGACAATTGTTCTTAGTTCAATTCCATACAATGATTTTTTGTACAAGTTACGTTAAATTCACTCGCACATTGTTTAAAAAATCACTAAAATCAAACAATATTTACCCAAATCAACTTATTGTTTACTTTGCGTAAACTAATTTTAATTTCAGTGGCAATTTTTTTAATTTCATTTGTCTAATTTACAATTTTTTATTCATTACTGTTTTTCCTTAAGTGTAAGAATTTAGACTAAATAGGTTCCTGTTATTTTTTATGAAATAAAATTGAACTTACAAATGGGAAAAAAAAGTCATTTATTTCCAATTGTTGTGTTTATTTTCTGTTGATCGTTGTTTTTAGAAAATATTCGTATAGGCCTAATAGACATTGACATTTTAACACCAATCTCAAAATATATATTTCACTTATATCGTCACACTACCTTCTCAATTTTTTGTAAGAATGTAAAATTTTATCATTATTCATCACTCTCTATATTCAATAACTTCTACAGGATAATAAATTCTACAGGTTCCCAATGTAGATCATGGTTGAATGGAACTAAATGCAAATTTTCTAACGGAGGCGACAAGCTCGGCGTGGTTTCTTTATGGTAATCCCACCAATCCATGAGTTGTTGGTGTAATAAATGTAAGAAGTATTATTTATGGCACATTGTACAGCTGTTTGGCGGCAATCGCGGTTTCTTTCAAAGTGTGCTCCAATATAAAATGAAATTTATTGTCAGTTTCTATATAGCATTTACTTCAACAGTTCTTCATTTCTTCTTGTAATGCGTTCGGTGATTAAGAAAGTCTTTGTATACTCTGGTCGGATTTAAAGTTGTTAGTAATTCTCAACATTTTAAATTGTAATCAAGAAAAGTGCAATTTTAATCACCATATTAGTGAAGTATGTATTGGAGACCTTAAGTCTTATAATAAAATAAATGGACTTGTATATTTGTACAGAAGTGTATTTTTTGATTTTTGAGACGGAATGGTCTTGCAGAGGTTTCGTTGTATTTCTTAATGGAGTTTACTAAACGTCTCTGAAACGTTATTTTAAATTCTCAGGGCCCTGAATAACATTTAAATTTTTTTTCCCCTCTGATGCTAGAAAAAATAAACTAATGATTCTATGAATTGTAGACTTCTTTGGTTATTTTAATACAATTAAGAAATTGTTTTTGTAAACACTATGTGGCTAGGTTGTCACCTATAACTTTAAGAGACGTGCATCAATGTTCAAGTAATCAGAGACTACTCACAGACGAAATAATTAAAGTTAAATGGTTTATAGTTGACTTCATTTTTGCTTTGTGATCATTTATTTACCAATCCATGAATATAAATTCTAAACTAGTGACCACCTTAAATGGAAAACAATCGGTGATTACCTTAAATGAAAAACTATCCTTTACCCCCCCCCCTCCACTGATGACCCGATTGGTTGGAAACGTAAAGGATCTTACTATTATTTATATTTTACCTGAATTCACGCTGATGCATATATACAAGTTACATGAAGAGTGATAAAGAAAATTGCATAGAAAAAATTGTATAATTGTTATATAATATAATTAAATACTGTTAAATAATAATTTATTTGACAATTTTGTAACTCAATGAAACTCAAAGAGGTTTTTTTGTTAAGTTATAACTTCTTAAGGGAAGGTCTTAGAAAACAGTTCAAATTTTATTTAACAAACGCGTATGGCCGTAACTGTATAATAAAAATGCAAACAAATATATAGACGAAATGTCAAATGGTCTAATATAAAATGGAACTCGTTTCGCCCTGTTTACTACCTTGCACATTACCTATCAACTTTTATTGAGTCTACATAATGTATATAAAGCTTTAATAAACTGTAAAAAATTGGACATAATTTTTCTTAGATCTATAATATACTAAATAGTTTTTTCTTTAACAATATATTTAAAATATATTATTATTTCAAATTAATAATATAATGACACCATCACTAAAACAATATCGTTTTACAAAGAAACCATATATTTTTTCCTATATAATCACTATATTTAACTAAATTTGTTTACTATTCACATAAACGATTGTAAAATAATATTTAAATTTTCTGTACAGGCTTTCAAGGTCAAATTTATTTTCACCAACTACTTCTGAACAATAATTGTCATTAATTTTCCCTTGGTTAAATTAGTTTGAGTAATTCATTCTAATATTTTATTAAAAGTCTATTGAAATCTCTTGAGTCAGGTTAGAAAAATAAACATTTTCAAACTGTGATTGAGGCTTTTATTTCTGTTTTTTATTGATAACTTGGAATAAGGATTTTTTTGTTTATAAGGGAGTACAGTTATCATCAATCCATTCTGTTTAAAACCTTAAACTTCACAAATGGGTCAAATTTAAATCTTTATTATCCTTATATATATATATATATTATCCTTATCCTTATATTATGAATTCTATTAAGTTCAGGTAACAAATATACGTTTTCATTTTGGTCGTATTTCTAAAATTGTTTATCTAGAGGGTAGATAAAACACCTCGGTGCATTTAGCTTACCAAAATAATTAATGTAATCAAATATTTGAATTCAATTTTCTATAGCTATTTTGAACAAGTTTATTTCATTTACTTCGTTAGTTTTCAAAGTCACTCAATAGAATTTACGTCTGTGTCTTTGCGTAGGATTAAACTAACAAGATCTCTCCTATGTCCTTCATCTTCTTTATGAAGAACAGAGTTAAGTTTAAATTAAACTCCGGTTATTCTCGATGTTAGCGTTTTGTTTGGTTTGTGACGTTTCATTTCCGTGGTGGCTCACAACGCTATAGTATTTATGTTTAGTGAGGAGCTAAAATACGATGATACAATAGTTCAACCAGACATTACTCGGAAAAGCCATATACTAGTGAGCCACAGAATTATTTATGTTGTGTGGCACAGCTATACATATGTAACGCATTATTAATTTATTAAGAGTTATTTTTATGTTATATTACGAGTACATTATATCATATGATTGCCTAGTTGATGCTGTATTAGGGTGATATTTAATTTATTTTATACATAACTAACTTATTATTCAGACTATAATGTACCCGAAATCACGAATAATCTCTCTTTATTGGCTTCGAACATATGTGTGTATGAACATATAGTAGGGACTATATATTTTTATGTTAACAGAAACAATCACAAAGTGTGAATACAAAGTTTGAACCATTACCTCATTATATTTGCCGAGCTTATCTTCTTGTTTTCAGATATTAATTACGAAATACATTAACATTTTAATTACTTTCAAAGTTTGTTTAGAAATACATAAAAGCTTGGAGTAAGCAGATTTCAGTCTAAGCACTTTAATATTACAATAAAAAGAAAAGGGTAAAAACAAAAAGAGGGAAGACGGTAAATGAGACAGGCGCTCTATCTGAAGAAATAAAGAGAACCATTATTTGATCCACACCATTAGATATTAAAATTTTATAATTTATCACTCTGTGAGAAAAAGTATTGTAATGGCGAAAATAATTCATGTCTCATGACCAAATACACTTTTATTTCCTGTAACTTCAAAAACGTTATTTAAAAAAGCGTACCCAAATAGTCGCTTTCCCAAAATTCCCAATAATTGCAATATACATGTTTGTAATAATGTCGGTGTCTAAGATGACTTATAGATTATGTTTATTACTACTCGGTTACTAAATTCTTAATAGGTCATTTTCTCTTTCCCCAATATATTTATCTTTCTAAGTTAGTCCCCATTATTAATTCATAAATACATGAATATTTCAGACAATTAGTAATTGTATTTTTTCATATCGTTTTATCCTCGATCTATTTTTAATCATTTGGTCTAGTTCAAGTATTTAATAAATATAATTCCTGCAATGATTGATTTTACAACGCTTTTGAGAGGAATAATGCTATTATTATGTATATTATACAGGTCTGTAAATCCAAAGTTGTTTTTTATAATGATGTTTTAATCGATGAAAATTTAGGTTTTTGAAAATACAGAACCGTTTAACCAAACTTCTTCTAGTTAGTTTCTCATGTAAGTTTTTTTTTTAAGTAATAGTTGTAAATGGAGTATTTACTCTTTTATTCCTGATATGTCACAACATTATATAGGTCATTTTTAGCAATTATTAACTAAGCACTTAAAGTTTTAAATCTATTATACTCTAGTACTCTGTGGTGCAAATTTAAATTACTCTATTTAATCTTTCTTCAATTTTACAAATATTTCTGTTGTATAAAACAAATTATGTCAGTACTCGCCAAGAACTATTTACCAACATTAATCGATCGCCAAATTTTACTTGCAAAATGTAAATTTGTCTTTTGTACGGATGTTCACTCAGTGTATCCAGAAAAAACAATTTTATAGTTTTAAATAATGTATTTTACATGCAAAATAATTATAGAAGGTGTTCCACTAACCAATCAATTACAATTTTCCACCCTCAAATATCTCCTACCTGACGGCTCTGTTAGATCTTTTACAAAATAGATAGGGTATGGAAACATTTTTATTTTTGAACTAAAAATGTGAATTGAAGTATACTTATTAAACAAATTGCACTAACTTTTTGAATACAACCAAATTTTCTTCGCCCAAAAAATGGGAAACCCAAAGTGTGTAAGTCAAAATTTTTAATTCTAAACCTATACATTTATTACCAGACGTCTAAAATAGAGTTTA
The DNA here is from genome assembly GCA_963513935.1 of Aphrophora alni. NCBI lineage: Eukaryota > Metazoa > Arthropoda > Insecta > Hemiptera > Aphrophoridae > Aphrophora > Aphrophora alni. The sequence continues at coordinate 92,393,713 of OY740770.1, forward strand.
AAATTATTGTTTTTAACGCATTTAAAAAATATCCAACCGCTTATGAGATTTTTTTTTTTATGGTATGTTAGAATGTTCAGAATTCGATATCACAACAAGAAAAGAAAATAATATATTGTTTCTAATCAAATTGACAAGATGTTTCTACTATTATTTTATTCTTTTAAATATTATCCTTCGGTTTGATGCTGAGGCTTAACATTTTCAATACAACTCGTGAACAAGTTTATTTTATTTTTAAAAAAAGTACCAATAAAATCATCGTAAGCATGATTTTATATTAAATATGTAATCAATATTATACATAATCAATAAATATAGGTCTCATTTGGCAGGTTCTTTTGGGACGAAGGGAATTTTGTATTATTGAGCTGCCTCCATGCTTCCCTAATACTCTGTATGTTCAGGATCAATACACATTAACAAAGACTGTATAATTCAAAAATTTTGAAATAACATCTTTTATTTTTAACCCGACTTTTCGTATTTTTGTTTAATTACAATTACGAAAAAAAACATTCAAAATAAATAGCATACTTAACACACTTACATGAAATCTAAACACGATCATTCCCAAAGCAACGTGTTATATTCTTTATGTAGACGGAAAGTATTTTACTAAAACGACATTTTGTCGCCGGGTATTTGTATGACAGGTATTTACAGGAAATGCGACATTGATTTTTTGTTATTTATTTTTTTAAATATTATCATCACAATACAATCTATAAACAAAACATATTAAAGACGTATATCTAGAGTATATTTATTTTTATTTTCTACTTACAAAATGTAACCAAAATAAAGAGAACTTTTTTATCATTTTATTCAGCCTATTGATAAAATATACATTTGTATGGCCGAGTCAGAAGAATTTATACATAAAACTTATATCCCTACAGCATCGTTTATATGTAATTTTTAATTAAAAATAATGAAATCACACTAAAACTTGTCCTATATATACAATTTTTAAAAACAGTGACTTAAATTAAACATTTGTTATATACAATTAGTAATATTTACAATCAAAAACATTCAGTGGTGATGCAACAGTTAAGCAAAGCTTAAAACTCTTCATGCTCAAGAAACTCCACCCTAGAGTAAGAGGGCTTGGATAACAAAATTCGTCTTAGACTAATCCAGAATGATTTAAAATATTATTAATTTTTTTAGATAAACAGGGAGTTAGTTATATAATACCACCCCATCTTGGGATGGTAACTTTCTACATTTAGTCACCCTGTGTTCATGGGCGTACCCAGCGAGGGGCAGGGGGCAGCTGCCTCCCCCCCCCTGTAAGCAAAAATATAAATCTTTATTATACATTTTGTTGCTGGAATTTAATACAATTCTTGAAATAACTATTTTAATAATCAATTGTATATTGAATGACCATGGCTTGCCCCCCTTGCCCCCCCCCCCCTAGTTTTGATCCTGGGTACGCCCTTGCCTGTGTTGGTCTAATCGGAAATCATTTCTGAATCGAATGACATGTTCCTTTTTGTTCAGAATGGTATGACTCTTGCCATTTTATATAAAATATTGCTTCAAAAATAAGCATCCACGGAAGTATTACAACACCTAAATCCCGAAGTGCATTCCCACAATATTTTGTACGAACCAACCCAGCAACAATTCTTACTGCTCTTTTCTGGTAATCTGTTGGACAGATGGATCGAACCAGGCAATGATTTCATAGCTCAGTTGGGGGATGATTAGGACCATAATAAGCTGTTAAAAGTGTGGAAAGGCTGCAGTAACTCTTGAAATATCTTAATTTAAAATTCCAGAGCAATTGTTTATTACAATATTCACTACTTCTACAATTCAATTCTAAAATAACAGTGGGTCCTAATAAGTTACCGCTTGCTAGATTTCTTGAAGAGTGAACTATAATTAAAGAAAGAAGCGATTATATTTACTCTTCAATCATGCGTTCATTATTATTTCTAATTAAGCATACTGAGAAAATAAATGTATTTATTTTAATTTACTACACACGAACTCCAACCAAGATAAAAACAACTTAGAGGTAAAATCTGACACAAGATATTTGATAAAGAAAGTCCTCTCAGTCGACCATTAAACTGTAATTATAGTATCGATTTATGTTTGATGACTTCAGTTTTATATTTATTTGCTTGTCATAATTACTGTAAAAGTCTTATATCGAAGACTGTGTTTGACACGCACAAAATCATTCAAATTTAGTTGTCGTGGCACAAAGTTTGGGCACCTCATTTAACGTAATCGTACAAAAGTCATTTATAGTCGTACTCTATAGGCTAAATAGCAAAGCGTGAATATGCACTTGCATACAAACAATTTAATGTTAAACAATTTGGTCTGTTTTCGATGAAAATTTATGTTTTCGAAAATACAAAACTGTTTTCGACCGAACCTAACATGTTAGTCTAGATAGTTAAGTGCTCAAGTGAGAAAAATGATAAAAATGTAATTGTTTTAAAAAGACGATTCACTCTTTATTCCTGATACATCACAATATTAAGATTCCCACTTCTTGCACTATTTTCAAATTTGAACTATAGAAACGTTAGCTGTTAATCCTTTAGTAAACCTCGACCCCAAGAATATTAATTGTCAACCAATTTCTAGTCATAATTAACACGATGTTTGGCTCACTGTAAATATATTAGCAAACATCTAAAAATCCAAACTTATAAATAACTACTGAATTTGGTATGTAGACATTGTTATTCTAATTGTAGGACAAGTTCCAAACGGGAAAAATATGTTCGTCATTTCTAAAATGGTGGCTATTTTTTAAAATTCAGAAAATAGTTTTTAGATAAAACGTTTGTAAATCCTGCAACATCCTCCCGATACTCATATTGTGCAGCTTTAAAATCTGCATCGAATGATGCGTATATTTGTTTTCTTTAACATATCCTTAAATGAAAAAAAAATCATCAGCAATAATAGATTTAGTTGTAGATATGTTGTTTGAATTTTAATGAGACTTAATATTTAAGCATCGTTTTATTATTTGTAGGATGTGATTGAAAAATTGTTGCAATATTTCGAGATGACAGCTGTTTGAAATAGTTCATAGGTAGTTCCCCTCTTATCTAAATAAAAAACTTGACTCATTTTTTACACTTGATAGTTTGATACACATAATACACACATAAATGGTGCACAAACACTCGCACTCAACCTCCCTTAAAAACCAAACAACTACTAACCAAAACTAATCTTCACTAAACAATCAGATCAGTAGTTGTTTATCAAAAAATTAAATTAGGTTTTTAAAAATGGATTATGAACGTCATATTTAAAAAAAAAACATATGTATTTAAATAAGGGCCTAAGCTTACTTTACTTGCCCCATAAATAAACACATCTTCACCATAAATCGTATTTGATTAAAATCGAACTTTTACTGACTGAGGTCAAGGTTATATTTTGTCTATTACAAATTATTTCTGATCCGTAATATTGTGACTTTTCACGCGGTTTTAGGTCATTCATATTCACATTTTACAAAAGTTTAATGAAATCTGACGAGTTAATTATGAGATATTAAGTATTTTATTATTAATTACGGATTTGTTTTATTTGGATCTTAGAGCACAACTTGATCAAAATCTTAGAGCCGAAATTTAGAACGACGTAATTTTGCACTTTCCCCATATTTTGACTCCTAAAAAAAATTTTTAAGCTTTGATATACCCACATACCGAATTTGATTAAAATTGCTCCATATTTTTGGGCTGTTTAAACAGGCAAATAGAACACATTCTGAAAACCACTTTTTTGGACTCAGAGGAACATAAAACATATATATCAGGAATGGAATTGACATCAAATTGTTTACCTAACACATACTTTCTCTACACTACGCATAAGTCAGAAAATATAAAACAACAAAACCGCTAACCATCATGGCAACTTACAACATGTTAAATACTCTCCTCTTTACTTCTGTTATATAAATATTTATAATTAATTATTACTCCATTTATAGACGAACATAGGTGAAAAGCAAGGACATTTATGATTTATCTCGCATGTCTGTTCGTTTTTCGCAACCCGTCTACACAAACAGGAGGAAAAATCCTATATATTTCATTTATATTAATTGCGTTTATATCATTTATTTTGTACCACTTATTATAAAAATATAGCGATAACAAAAAAATTATCTTAGTGTAGTTAAGTGGCAAAATCTATCGGTTTGAAAAATGTTACTTTAGAAATACATGTATTTATTATATGTAGTATCAATTAAAACTAGAAGTTATTCTGATTACAAATATGTATGTTTATTTGACGAAACAATTAATATGTTGACTCCAGGCCAAATTTTAAGTGTAATATATCAATCCCCCCCCCACACACACACACTAACTTGAACACGGTTTGACTCACAAATCTGAAATTTGGATTTGAAATTAAATAGGAGTGTGAAATCATGTGTTGTATATTTTTTTTGTATGACAAATACTACTTAGTTTAACCACACAATGAAAAATGCGTAGCGTATAGTTTTAAAAGCAGTTTTTGTATGATGTGAGACAAAATTCAATACCCGTTGAATAATGGGTTGAATATTCTCTAGGGTCCGTAGGTAAACCAATTATATAAATATAACACTTTTAGTTTTTAGTATAACCACAAATTTAATGAATCTTGCCAACCATGATTTCGCTAGTTACAGCATTGTCAAGGTATTTTACAAGAAATTTCTTGTTTTACATTTCTTGTTAAATATCTTGACAATGCTTGTAACTAGTAAAACCAGGGTTGACAAGTTTCATTAAATTTGTGGTTACTAAAAAATAAAAGTGTTTTATTTATTAAAATGGAATACCACCAAGTACCTACGGTCCTTATAATTTCACGTACGTGTCTATCTATCTGTAAGTCTCAACAAGTCTACACACACAAGATGATAAATCATATATATTTCAAACTTTGCATTAATATTTTTTGTGTTGTCCTACATATAGGAGAAATATAGCGATAACAAAATAAATTACCTTGAATTAGTTAAGGAGCAAAACTATTGAGTTGAAACTATTTTAGGAAGTATTATGTATGGGGTATCTAATAAAACTATAAGTTATTCTGATTACGAATACTTATGTTTATTTGACGGAGAATTTTATATTTTGGCTCTGGCCGCTTAAGAGAGTTTAACTTTATAAAAATAACTGTCCATTTGTTCCTACCTATAAGCCTTTTTTTCTTCTTAAGTCGTGTGGTTCAACACACCCTTTACCCTTCTATTTTTTTAAATATTTAATAAGCTCTCATTTCCTGAGTTAACTCCAGATTGTCTCTAAAAGATCTTACAAAAAATCCTATCTCTTTTTACACAGAGTACGTTATCTCTTGCATAAGCATCATCGTATTATGACATGAAATTGATTGTAACGTATCTAAGTAACATATCATTGATTACACACTTTATTTATCTTAATTACTGGTTACACTAAATTCGATGAATTTAATTGTTATTACAGATAAGTGTTTTGTGTCGTGATACATTAAAATCTCCACATTATTATTTCCGTATTGACAATTTTTCTTTTTAACATTCCTTATCTAAAACATGCTTGATTTAATTTTAAATGTCAACCAACTGGGAAATAAACATTGCATATAGAGTACACGATTTTTGTTATTTGTTTTGGAATATTCAGTAAAGTCTTTTATATTTACAGAAACAATTGAGGAGAAAAACGTTAAACCGTTATCTCCTTATATTAGCCAAGCTATCTTCTCAGATGTTAATTATGAAATACATTAGCATTTTAATTATCTCCAAGGTTTGTTTAAAAATACATAAAAGCTTGGAGTAAGCAGATTTCTTCCTAAGCACTTTAATATTACAATGAAAAGAAAAGGGTAAAAACAAAAAGAAGGAAGACTCTAAATGAGACAGGCGCGCTGTTTGAAGAATTGAAGAAGGCCGTATATTTTATCCACTCCATTAGATATTATTATTTTTTTTTTACTTTTTACTTTTTATTTTATGCGGGGGAAAGATGTATACTAGTAAAAAAATGTGTTTTGTATTATTTGTGATTAAATTTGTTTTGGCTGTCGGTGTATTAAAAAAAAAGTATGTGTGTGTTTGTTCGTGTTTTAATGTCTAATTCTTGGACATTTGTCACACTAATTTTATCCAAACCTGTAAATCTTCCTTTTACATACGTTTAAAGAGCAGTCATTAAACGTTGAATTTTTCTGGCTTGTCTTTAGATTTATATAATATTTTTGAGAAATAGGCATATAACACAACAATCAAAATCTGTCAAAACTGCGCACAATTAAATTATAAATAAGAGTAATTGGTACACAAAATGTAATCTGATTCTTGATCGCCATTATTTAAATAAGTTTTCAATAAATGTAAACTTTTTGGAGCTCACTTTAGTGTTGGAAAACCCAAAGGCCTAGCTTGATCTACACCTTTTTTCATGTAGTGTTAAGTTAAATCCCTCTCTTGAATCTTTCTTATAGGGTCTCTCTTAACCAACTCTTGTTATTTTCCGAACTTAACGCTTTTAGAGTATTCGAGGTATAGGGGTCTTTATTCTATGTCCTTTTCTTCCAACTTTTATAGGTCGATGATGGCCGGGAGGTTTTTGCCTTTAAACAACAACTACTATAAAATTGTTTTTTTGTTTTTAAAGTTGGTTCTTACGATTTTTAGCAACTTTTAGAATCCAGATTTGGACTTATAGTTTAAAAAAAAAAATTTGGTCTATATTTAATCATTTAAACCATTACAATCATATATTGGTATAAAATGAAAGTAAATCAAATAAAGTGTATTCCCAATTTGAATGAAATAATCTTTACGAATCATTAGTCATTTTCAAATAGAACTATTTTTGTGCTGACAGTCTTTATATAAAAAATGTAATACTTAGAAAAGGTTTTTTTTTGTTCGAAAAATATATTGCTAAAACACATTTATTACTAATGTTATTTATTTCGAAAGTTTACTCTTATTTCAACGTGAATGAAATTATTGAACTTTAGGTCAGAGTTTGGCAACTTTACCTTTTCGTAAACTGTAAATAAAAGCATTTCAACAGAAGTACAGTTATCTGTGCCAAATTGCTCTGTTACCATCTCAAGTTGGCTCAATAATTTTAATGCAGCGTTGTGTAAAATAATGCGTGATTTAAAACAGTTTATTTTTTTTTAAGTAAGAGTAACCCACCGAGTTCTTCAAGGCGATGCTTTCATCGGGTGTGGTTTTCTTGTTGAGGATCAAATATCTCAATATATCAATGTGGAGACAACTCCTTCACTTTAATTATTGAATTACAGGACAAACAAATAATGAAAATAAATATGTAAATAATCCATTTGTTTTTGTTTTCCCCCCAAATTATTTTGAATGTTATTTATTTATATTGGCCCTAAGTTCGCTTCGCTTGTGCCATAAACTCTTCTAAGCGTAAATCGTATGTGATTGAAATCTAGTTTTGTAGGCCGTGTCAAAGCTCACTTTCGCTTTTTCCTAGATATTTCTGAACCATTATTTTCTTTCATTTGCGATTTGGTACATTGTTTTTAGTCATTCAATTTTAACATTTTTGAATCGGTTGAGCCTCTTTTGAAAATTTTGTTCTTTTATAGCAATTATTTCTGATTTTTTTACACTTTATTTGAGTTGTTAAATATTGATCCAATCAAACGGAATTTTGAAGATTGGTCTTATAACAACTACTCCAAATTTAAAAGTTATCAAAAAATGCCTCGTTTTGGCCAAAATTTGATTAAAATCATAGCATTATTATGAGCTGTAGAGCACTCACTGCACAGTTGACAAACAGACAACACCCCAAAAAACACTTTTTTTTCAACTCAGGGATCTTCAACTTGACGGAAAGCTTGAAATCAATGCATTGACCCATCACGTAACTTTGTACTGAGTTTACCTGATATGAAAAAACTAAAGTTATGTTTGCTTACCATTGATTTTTAAAATAACAGCTGCAATAATTAATTTATCTATTGTCTTTAGTACGATTCATGTTTTGTTTAGAAGCTAAGTTTTGGTTCTGAGCTGAAAATGTTACCAACTTTTGAATGCCGCTGCGTCCTAAATGGTTTTAAAAAGTATGAGGTATTAAAATTAAAATTTATATAAACCCGTGTTATGGAAAAAAAAGAAAAAAAAGAAGAAAAAAAATGACATTTAAAAATTTCGTCATAACGTCTGAAGACTCATTTGAGACTTGCAAATAAGGTTAAATACAAAACTTAACATATTCTTAAAAAAGTAAAAATTTAGAAGGACCTTTAACTCAAATATTTTCTACAGCTTAGTGACGCTCGCTTGTATTATGTAATAAAATGTAAGTTGAAATGTAGTATATTAAGATACTTATTCCAATCTATCATATTAGTCCAAGATATGATTCAGTTATGTGCTATAGTGTGTGCTCTGTACAAAGTTATTTCTGTCTCTAAATGTGAAAAGTAGGCTAAAATGACAACTATCTATCCACATCAATTATTATAATGGACTAACACAGCGCTGTACCAATACTGAGGCCTGTTCAATAACTAAAGTGAACGTGTACTTTGATAAATTGCCTGCTTTTATTAACACATTTAATGTTACTTGTCGACTTTTTAGGCGTAGCTGTATTCACTACTACTGATGTTACAGCTTTACAAAGATAATTTATCATTCTATTATACAGGTCATTCCTGAACCAAACTTTAAAAAAATATTAATTCATCTAATTGGCTCTTAAATCAAATGCATAGTATAGTAAACATTGTTCACCCTACTCCAATCCATATCATTTCGTGATTTTAAGAAAAGGGACAATTCTATGATGAAGGCCTTTTCTGCATCAAACTAAAAATGTTAGTGAATCTGAACACCCATTCTTAAACACCCGTAGAGTCATCATTCCGACCAAATTTACATTTTGGAGCTCAAAACAAACTTCAAGAAATATTATTACATGTTATAAAAATTGTTGAATTATCACTCCTTCCTACGTAAAGAATAAGACTGAAATCCGATAGTTTCATGAGACTTGAGTTTCATAATCATATTAAAACAGTATGTATTTATGATCGTCATTTTGGATTTGCTTATGAGCTGAAAATTGAAAACTGTGTAACTAAAAACATTTTCCCAATTTATTTTGCACTAATTCTAAAATTTTGGTTAGTTAAGTAATTATTACATAGGTAACATGACCAAATAATCTCTATCGTTTATCAGCCAACAATAAGTGTCCACCATTTCTAAACTTTTTAGATTTGTATAGTTTTCAAACTAATTTAATCTCTTGACAAGACATTTGATCTCTTGATATGTGTTAAGTTTTATCAAAATCGATTTAGTATTTTTCTTGTAAAAATATCTGATATCAGTATAAAACCAAAACACTATTCCTGATACCAAATTGTTTACAATTAGAATATTTATATTGGTTAATAGGGAAGAAATACATATTTAATCCTTCATTTTTTAACCTACAGGCTACAGTTCAGTTTACGTGACATTTTACATAACATTATCATAAATAAATTGTCCAATCTGTTACCAAGACAACTGTATTTGGACGATAATATGCGTGTCTAATACGAGACTTACATTAATTATGTAAAGCAAGTAATAATAAAACTGTCGTCATCAAACAGAAATCAATACCATAATTAGAGTTGATCTCTCAACTAAGGAGTCTTGTTTTTAAAATATCTTGCGTCAAACGTATCACAAAGTTGTCTTTAGCTTGTGGTTCGTGTGTAATAAATTAAAATAAATACACTTTACTTTCTAAATGCTGTGCTTATTATAGTTTGTAATGATAAACAAAATCAATGTTGGAATATTTCGTAATTATAATCTGTAAGCAAAACAATGTGTAGTACTTCGTTTGGCGAAAACCCGTGAAGTTTAAAGACAAAACGTGTTAATATAATACATTGTAAATTATTGTATTTTGATTTTCTTCCATGGTTAGAAATATAAACCGTTATAGAAATATGCACTACTTTAAAAAAATGAGTAGCTTTCTAACACCAAAAGTTCGTGTTAAAATTAAATCTAATGATTTATTATTATATGTACTTAACTAATTCTTTGTCTTATGAGATTTTGCTATAATTTTTGTGATTATATTTACATTCGTTTGTATTATTTATTTTGTGTTCTAACAGTGGGTAAAAAGGACATATTCTTGATTAGAACAAAACTTTAACTGATTGGTTACTATAAACCCATTTTGTAATATTATTAACTTAAAATGTATTATTTTTAACTACTAAAGTTCTGACTTTGTTATTTCTGATTACAATGAAGATATTACCTAAGGTACACAAACAGTTATAGTTTCTAAATGATGTGAGGTGGCTATGACCTTATGGTCCAGTTGTACTTAGCTTTTAACTTTAAATAACTTTAAACAAATTAATATGATGTCTTGGTCATTAAAATATAGTCTTTTGTATAGTAAAGTATTTGTTGTAAACATTTGTGTGATTTTTCACTTAGTACCAGTAATTCTTATCATATTTCAGTCTAATTTACTGTTGTCGGTCATTGTTTGAAAAGGAAAATAAATGGAAAGAAAATTGTATAAATACATAGGCCTAGATTCTAAAAGAACTGATTTTGGAAATGTATTCCCTTGAAATTTGTTTGTTTCTATCACCTCAATACACTACAAGTTATCACCACTTTGCAGCCTTGCTGGATTTATGCCTTTTTTTGAAATAGGCTTGGGTTTGATCCTTCTCTTTCATCTTTTCTATCAGGTGTCTCTTGACAAACTCTTGTTCTCCTTCGACCCTGATTAATTAAATCAGAGAGTCAGGAGTCTTTATTTTCTTCTTTTTTTATATAAGGCGATGATGGCTGAGAGCTTTTTCGCCTTTAAGGAACAAGAGAAAAATATTTTGAATGACCTTGTTATATTATCCTCACAACTTATCTTTTGAATAAATTATACAAACATTCTATTAAAAGTGCACAAATACAGACACTACAACATGTGTTGATGAATCTTTAGAAGTTTTAAAACTATTTTTTTTATTATATTAGATTTCAATGATGACTGTCAAGCCTGATTTTTTTAACGGAAATAGTTTACAATTAATTGTTATTTTATTTTATAAAACGAATAAAAAATGTAACATTCAAAATTTACTAAAATTTAATCACTAAAAGCGATTGTTACGAAATCAATTTTTCTGTTTTTTTTTGTTTTTTTTCATAGCAAGTATCAGTACTTTCTTCATAATTTTCAACGCTAATTAAACTTTAGTTAGTGATTTTGTTGTACCAGTTTCTAAAATAATTAGTGCTAAGTAATAGACGAACCCTCTGTAATTATTATGGGTGGGGGGAATCTCTATTTTTACTCGATTTTCGCAATCACAAAACTTTCTATCTATTGTAAAAAGTGAAAAAGCAAAATTCACAAGCAGTTAGCAACTAAACTTGTAAGTCTCTGCCGGTCACGTGATTACTGACGTAATTGGAGTTTTGTACAGCCTTATCTTTACGATGCGTGAGTGGAGACTCCATTTAAAAGAAAAAAGCAAGAGAATTAATCCTTGCTTCACTCATCATTCTTTTGTGAACCACTCGTAATAAAATGTTCGTTATTAAAACAAAGTATTTCAACATTAGAATCCCATTTCCTTTTACTACTGTTAACGAATAATTGATTCACCAGTAAACTGAAATACAATTTCTATCTCCCTCATGGAAACGCTGACCCCTGAGATTATGAAATGCTCACCGATCCTACCCTTTAAGAGAACCATTATTTGTATACATAATATAAAATTGTGATGGTAAACTACTGTTTAATTGGCAGAGTTTGATGATATGAACCATATCGTCTCCATGTATTCCTTATAATCTTTAAACTCATTGTATAGATTCAATTTGTATGGTTTTCGAATTTATCTGATCAGTCATAATGTGTGGAAACGCTATAGTATTTTTTCAGAGTAACAGATCAGAATAAAATCAAAATTCTATCGGAAAAAAGTTGTTTATAAATAAAATAATTGTATTGGTTATTAGGGAACGAAATGCATATTTAACCTGAAAGTACAGTACAACAATATTGTTCAAACTATTGTATGCACTTATATAATTCCATGTTCTTATTTAATATATTGTGATTATTTTAACCTTCATCCTGAATATTTATTTCGTAATCAGAAACTTCATTGTTAATAGTCATATATTTTGTCAATACTTTCATTGATTAGTTGCTACAACCTCGTTTCATCATAGTATTAACTTAAAATGTATTATTTTTATCTATTATAATGTTATTTTAAGTATTTCTGGACTATAATAAAGATAGATTTCTAAGATAATTACACCACACAAACAATTATAAGTTGTAATGGCTTTGGTCAGGATAATTCAAATTCACTTAGCGTTTGTATCTGTACACAAAATGTGATGATGACGTAATCCTTAAAACTGTGTCTCGTGTATTATAAACCATTTATTGTAGAAATGTCTATGTTTCTTTCATTTACTTATCTGTTAACATAAATTCTTGATTCATTGCACTGTTATCCGCTGCTGCCAATCTACCCACATCAGTTGCAAAAGGAAAATACAACAGCCAAACATGTCTACCAATCCTACCCATAAGATTAACTTCGCAAAATTTGTAGATCCCTTCTTTAAATTATGATATAGAGTCATGTATATTTATTCTTTTGTAAAAATATTAAATAATTTTTTTGAGTTTGTTGGCTTGATTAAATCGTTTCATTTAACTCTTTTAACCCTAAATTTAGTAACCACCATCTAGAAACTGATCCTATTTCCTAGAAACTAGTTTTGATTTTTATGAATTTCAAACTTATCTGAGATACTGAATAAAATAATGCATGTAGACTCCATACTTGTTAAATATGGCCTACAATGTTTTCATACTTAGTAGGATATAAATATACTATTTGAACTTTAGTGATAATTTATGATTTCCATTAAGATTTATCACCCCCTCAAGGGCTCTCATTACCAGTGCGCAATTCCGAGGAATCCTAAACTGTATCAATACCTTTTCCTTGTACTTTTGGTTTAGGTTAGGTTTAATTAAAGTTGAATTTGAAAGTTTATTGAAGTTAAATTATAAATTCCTGAATAAAGTATATGTATATGTTTTATCTTAAAATAAAGGGGAATAGACAAAGAACCAGGAAGAAAAGTTTTACTATTGATTTTTTACAATTATTATTTGTTTTTTTTTTTTTTAATTATGCAAGGTAAATTTTACTTTACTATTTTATATTAATATTTTTTGTTTCATTTATTTTTTATTGTTTTTTGTTAATATGAATAGTTTTGTGTTATGAATGTTGCTATTCCAAGTATAAGTTTAATATTATTTATATTACTATTTATTATTTTGTAAGATTGTCTTTTGTTTTTTATTGTTATTTGGGCTACTCTCGCTGTATGTCTTCGATAGTTGTATAAATATGTAAACTTCTTTTTAAAATAAGGAAACCGTAAAACTAAAGATAAATAATTGCTGTCTTAACAGTGTAAACTAAATATTCCCGACATGTAGGTGCAGTTGACTTAAGTTAAGTAAATTTCCTTACAGGATAAAAATGTTTCTGTGGTAGTTGTATAGAATACGTAAACTGAAAACTCGACAGTGATTTTCATACGTGTATACCATCATTTTGCATCTGTATTATGATTTGCGAAAAAAATTGTGAAAGCAAGATCCGACATTTTAAATTTCAACCACAACTACCTTATTATGTATTCGTGAACCTGAGTTTGATGTCATAAGTTACAGAATCATTATCTACACATTTTGATGTCATAAGTTACAGAATCATTATCTACACATTTTGATGTCATAAGTTACAGAATCATTATCTACACAATTTGATGTCATAAGTTACAGAATCATTATCTACACATTTTGATGTCATAAGTTACACAATCATTATCTACACATTTTGATGCAATTTAAAGGTTATTTTAGTTTACTTATTACAAAACTATGGACAATAATATTTTAAGTATCAAATAGTTTCAAACTATACTGGTTTAATAGTTTTATTGGGTAATGATGGATTATTCATTATTATTCATATAGTTTTATTCGAATCAAATTCCTATGACAAACATGTAAAATGCCAAAATTAGCCTACTAACATAGGACTATATTGAAAATGAAACCAAAACATGTAATCTAAAAACCATTAATTAAAGGAAATACACACTACACACTAACTCAAGTAATTGCTAACACCAAGTTGATCTGGGATCATACACTGGTGAACGAAATAAAAAAGGGGTCAGTGCCAAAAAGTGGAGTTACCTAAAGATTTAATTGAGTGAAGCATTTTACGCTTTGTAGCGAGTTAATTGATAAAATTCAGCTTTACTTAAAAGTTATATTACACCATTACGGTCATATTTATATATTGGTTTAACTGATTTGTTTTTCTTTATTTATCGTATTCTATAAATTTTCACTTGATAACGAGCGTTGATATATAGTCTTGAAACGTCGTTCATTATTTTAAATAAATGATGGCAAATTACCTAATAAATTATATCAATAATTTTGAAACTATTTAATCGATTTTCGATATACTCCAAGGAAATAATTACATATAAACTTTATACGCAATTTTAACTAAATTAAACTTTAAAGAGGTAAGGACTGATGTAAAAATTCATTTTTCTAATGGAAAGACGCTTAATAATATAACCATAAGAAAAGTCATAAATTCAGAACATGCCTGTACACTCAATTTGTTTACTTACATTTCATGTAATAAAGGTTCAAAAAACATTGCACTAACGTTCAATCATTTACATAACTAAATTCCAAGGGAAAAAATATTTTCTGCTATCTATTCTAGAATGTCTCAACCTATGTGTGAAAAGAACAAAAATGTAATTTTCTTCATTACTCAATCTTCTCGTGTAATCTATTTCCTGTAGATAATAAATTGGTATATAAAAGTTATTGGTTGTTGTTGTTGTTTCTTGTTGTTTAAAGGCGAAAAACCTCATAAGCCGTCATCACTTATGAAAAATGGAAAAAAATAATGTAATAGTATATTTCGTCACTTGGACAAAAAGTGAAGCTTTTCGATACATGCTCAAGTTTAACAGCCAAGGCGGAGCCGAGGCTGGAAAATGAACGAGGATCGAAAAGCTTCTTTTGCTCGAAGTGATGAACTATATTTTTCGTTATACTGCAAATAATATAAGAAAACAATTTCACAAAAAATAAAATTGTATAACATATTTATCTTAAAATCTATGGTAACAGCTGTTTTCACGAATATTATTTAATCTAGAGTATCGATTGTTTTTTATAGATGCTTTATAAACGAAGTAACAGTTGATGACCTCGACCTCAGATGATGTTTTTTGTCCTAGGACTAATAAGAACAACTTTAGCATCTCAATGCAAAATGTTCACTGTTAATGTGGTATTTATTCGCCACCATTTTTTTAATACATTGCTATATTTTTATTCCCGGTACAACTACAGGAAGGGATTTATAACAACATAAACACGTCATGAACACATAATTACGGACCAGGAACTGAATTTTTCAAATTTCGAAAATCAATCAGTCATTGTAGTAAAACGGTTTGACTAAAATAATAATAATAATAATATTTTTTACCCTGATCACAACTTTCCTTTGGCTACCTTTTAATATTTCTAAAACATATACTTTATTAGAATTCGAACCATTTCGACCCATATTTTAATTTTTCAGAAATACTATTAAAATATTGAGACAAATCTTGCATCTGAATTAAATCACAATCATTTATCGCTCTTAGTTCCTTCAGAATGTAAACAAAATATTTTCTTAGAATTTACAAGAGGAAAAATATAACCAGAGAGATATGAGAGTGGATACATCAATAACATGGAAGGACAGACTTCGTCTTTCTAGGCCATTGCCTTGTCAGCACAGGCCAGTTAATAGCTTGTCACAGCCTTTCCTTGTAGAGATATCATCTCCTTTGGAAAGAAACAAATGGCAAGTAATTTTTGTGGTGCTGAAAGGCAGTAACACACTTTCACTTTTATTCCCTTTGTATTTCACATAATCAATTTAATATTTATAAACCGTAACAAATTTTAATTGATTTAAGTCTTCTGAATGTGAAAATTTTCCACAGTCAGTGCATTAATTGACTTAAACTCCCATACATAATACGGTGTCTAACAAACCAAAAGTATTCAAAGCTATCTCCACAAACATGTTGGTGTATCAACTATAGCTAAATAACGAACCAATGGCGC